>JAJQKJ010002632.1:47500-61036 GCA_029574335.1 Rana kukunoris | reverse complement strand
ATTCTTGGGGGGGGGGGGAGGTTGTTCTTTTTTTGCCGGGGGGGGGAGGCGACTCTCAGGGACTGGCGGCGGGGGGGGGGGGGGGGAGGTGGTGGGTGGGATTGGGACTGGCGCTCGAGGGGGGGGGGGGAGGCGGTGGTTGGGGACTGGCGCCGTGGGGGGGGGCGTGGTTGGGGAGTGTGGGTCGTTTGGGGCTCGCTGGGAGGGTGGGGGGGGGGGGGGGTGGTTGGGGGCGCCGGTGGGGGGGAGGCGGTGTTGGTGAGGACTAGGGTGAGGGGGGGTGGGGGGGTGGCGGTGGTTGGGGACTGGCGCCGAGGGGGGGGGGGCGGTGGTTGGGGACTGGCGGGGGGGGGGGAAGGCGGTGGTCGGGGGAAGACTGACTCTGGCGCAGGGGGGGGGGGGGGGGCTGGTGGGAGGCGGTGGTCAGGGACTGCCGCCGGGGTGCGGTCGATGGTCGCTTTTGTTACAGATAATTGTGATCTATAGAAATCCAGCACTGGGTCACTGGGCTTTGCTCGGTCATAGATCCGGGTCATTTTATAATATCTTTAAACTGTTTTTAATATTTCGGCACTTTTCAAGCCGACTGTCTGATTCGGAGCTGCTCATGTTGTCATGGTGACTAAAACATGGATTGTGCATCCCGATGAGGGGGGAGGGGGGGTACACTCCAACCTATTAATCCCACCATATCTTTCAATGTTGGAGGGTCTGTAATCCCTCCGCAAACCCGAGATCTCTACTTAATGGATATGCCTAAAATATATATCTGTAAATATAAAGTGTATATACACGCACTCTATAAATGGATACACACTATATATATATATATTATATCATTTTATAGAGTGCGTGTATATATAAAAAATTACACATATGCACTTTATAAATATATACACAGTAAAAAATTATATATATTTAAAAAAAATTAGTGTGCGTAATTTTTTTTTATAAATACGCACTCTATAAATGGATACACACAAAATTATATATATTTAGTGCTCGTAAGTTTACATACCCTGGGGCAGCATTTGATTTCTTGGCCATTTTTCAGAGAATATGAATGATAACACAATCTTTCTCACTCATGGGCAGTAATCGGCTGAAGCCATTTATTATCAATCACCTGTGTTTAATCTTTTTATATCATAATCACAACAGAAACTTCCCAAATGACCCTGATCAAAAGTTTACATACCCCAGTCCCTAATCCCGTGTATTGACCCTCAATGACGTGTTGAAGTGTTTTGTAGTATTTGTGGACGAGGCTCTTAATCTTCTCAGATGGTGAAGCTCCCCATTCCTCTTCCAGTTCCTAGAAATTCTTGGGCTGTCTCGCATGAACGTTTGAGATCTCCCCCGAGGGGCCCGATGATATTGAGGGCAGGAGACTGAGACGGCCCCTCCAGAACCTTCACTTTATTCTGCTGCAGCCAATGACAGGAGGACTCGGCCTTGTATTTTGGATCATTGTCATGTTGGAATGTCCGTCCCATGCATGCGCAGCTTCCTGGCTGATGAATGAAATGTTCCTCCATTATTTTTTATTAACATTCATCTTGTCGTCAATTGTGACCAAATTTCCTGGGTCTTTGTAGCTCACACATCCCCAAAACATCAGCCATCCACCTCCGTGTTTCACAGTAGAGATGATGGTGGACCTTTCATCAGCGACCCACCTCCGTGTTTCACAGTAGGGATGGTGGACCTTTCATCAGCGACCCACCTCCGTGTTTCACAGTAGGGATGGTGGACCTTTCATCAGCGACCCACCTCCGTGTTTCACAGTAGGTATGGTGGACCTTTCATCATAGGCCTTGCTGTCTCCTCTCCAAATGTCGTGTTTATTGTTTGTGGCCAAAAAGCTAAATTTTGGTTTTATCACTCCGAATGACTTGGCAGAAGGTTTGGGTCTTGTCTTTGATGTTTGGCGTATTGTAAGCTTTAGATACTTTGTGACATTTGTGTAGTAATGACTTTCTTCTGGAGACTTGACCATGCAGCCCGTCTTTCTTCAAGTGTCCCCTTATTGTGCATCTTGTACAGCCACATCCCATCTTTTCAGAGTCCTTTATTTCACCTGAAGGTATTTATGGGTTTTTCTTTGTATCGCAAACAATTTTCCTGGCAGTCGTGGCTGAAATTTTAGTCGGTCTGCCTGACCGTGGTTTGGTGTCACCAGAACCCTCATTTTCCACTTCTTGATTAGAGTTTGAACTCTGCTGATTGGCTTCTCAATTTCTTGGATATCTTTTTTTTTTTTTTTTTTTTTTATCCCTTTCCTGTTTTATAAAGTTACACTTCCTTTTTCCATCCTGTCACCAGTATAAAGTGACATATAATTGTAGTGATGATCAGGGACACTGGTGACAGGATGTAATAAAATTATTATTTTTCTCCATATGGGTACCACTCTATGATCGTGATCCCCCCCCCCCCTTTTTTTTTTTGTACATACTAGGATTGCTTATAGCTGTGAATTTCACTGCTATAAGCAAATATTTTTACTGAATGACAATGTGTTGTGATTGGCCACAGCCAATAAAATGCTACAAATAGGCTGTGATTGGCCCTGTTTGTACCATGTGATCACTGTGACCATTCGTAGCTACCAACACAATTGTAGAGAATGGATGGCATTTAAGGCAGCCATTGTTTACAATGGTCATGTGATTGACCTGTGATTGGTCACAGCAATCACATGACACTAGCAGAGGGGGCAGTACAGTGATCGTCATCCGCTGTGTCCACAGATCATGCCGGAGTGCAGCCCACTCTCAGGAGGTTGTCATATGATGCCCTCCCCAAGAACAATGGGGTTCCCGTCCGGTCATTTTCTATTGTGTGGAGCAGTTGCATTTAAAGTGTTTTATTTTTTTTAAGAAAAAAGTCGTCTGCTGCACTGACTTTGGGAAGTTAGTGCAGCTTTTTCCTCTGCTGAGCTGTTCTTCCGCCAGAACACTCCGATCAGCGCGCTCCACCATTGGCTGAGGGCGCTGATGGTTGGTGTTTTCTATTGACCCAGCCAATGTCTCCCAGCCCGTGTGGACCCGGCTTTACACATGAACACTGGAACCAAACATGGGCCTTTAACCACTTCCCGCCCGGTCAATAGCATATTGAAGTCCGGGAAGTGGTTCTGTTATTCTGACTGGATGACTCCCCCCTCCCCCCCTTCTGTCCGGCGGCGACTCCCTCCCCTTCTGTCCGGCGGCGACTCCCTCCCCCCCTCTGTCCGGCGGCGACTCCCCCTCCCCCTCTGTCCGGCGGCGACCCCCTCCCGACCTCCCCCCCCCCCCCATCTGTCGGCGGCGACTCCCCCTCCCCCCCTCTGTCCGGCGGCGACTCCCCCTCCCCCCCTCTGTCCGGCGGCGACTCCCCCCCCCCCCCCCCCCCCCTCTGTCGGCGGCACGACTCCCCCTCCCCCCCCCCCCTCTGTCCGGCGGCGACTCCCCCTCCCCCCCCCCCCCTCTGTCCGGCGGGCGACTCCCCCTCCCCCCCCCTCTGTCCGGCGGCGACTCCCCCACCGCCCCCCCCCTCTGTCCGGCGGCGACTCTCCCCCACTTCCCCCCCCCCTCTGTTCCGGCGGCGACTCCCCTTCCCTTCCCCCCCCCTCTGTCCGGTGCGGCGACCCCCCTTCCCCCCCCTCTGTCCGGCGGCGACTCCCCCTCCCCCCCCCCCTCTGTCCCCGGCGGCGACTCCCCCTCCCCCCCCTGTCCGGCGGCGACTCCCCCTCCCCCCCCCCCTCTGTCCCGCGGCGACCTCCCCATCCTCCCCCCCCTCTGTCCGGCGACCCCCCCCCCCCCCCCCCCCCCCCCTCTGTCCGGCGGCGCACCCCCCCTCCCCCCCCCCCCCCCCCCCCCCCCCCCCTCCCCCCCCTGTCCGGCGACTCCCCTCCCCCCCCCCCCCCTCTGTCCGGGCGGCGACTCCCCCTCCCCCCCCCCCCCCCCCCTCTGTCCGGCTAATGACTTAATACATTTTTTTTCTTGTGCTCCGCAGGATAAAGATAAAGTTTCCCTAAACAAGACTCCAAAGTTGGATCGAAGTGATGGAGGGAAAGAAGTGAAAGAAAAAACTACCAAAAGAAAATTGCCTTTCTCAGTCGGAACCAATGGAGATCAAAAAGATTCTGATACCGGTAAGAACCTTTTTTTGTTGCACCCGGGTTGTAAAGGCTGAAGCGTAGTGGGCGGGGCACGGCCGCTGTGGTGGCTTTCCATTGGTGTCTGAAGCGGTTAAGGATGGTGATTGGTTCTGGTGATCTCTGGTATTTCTCTAAATCGGAATTTCCGGTTTTGACCGAACTGAATTCGTGTTGAAAAATGTTTAAGGCTGGCCATACATTATGCAATTTTCTTTTTATACAATTTACCAAAACCATATAATAGGAGGTCACACCGAAACACTTTGAATTTGTACGCCATCAGGCCGGCCCTTCTACTACGAAGCTGAAGGTAAATCCAAAGGAAATTAAATTCTAAAATTGTATAGTGTATGGGTAGCCTAACACAATGCCGTCTCATTGGCTGCCCAGGTGGTTCATTGATGGCAGTCTGCCCTAGGCCTGGATTTTATATCGGGACCGACTATTGTACTACAAAAATATATATACAATTGTGAAAGGCTTTTGTACTCCATCAGTGTTAGCAAAATGTCTGGATTCCTTCATTAGCATTTCATATTTTTTTTTTTTTTCAATCCTTGCTTTTCCTGTCAACCCCCCCAACACCCATGTTTTTGAGCGTGCATGAATAACATCTACTATTATGTGTTAAGCAGGACTACATGGCCCATGGTGCCTTGCACCAGAATGCATGTGAGAAGTCATTACCAATCTTTTTCTATTTCCTGATTTTGTGTGTAGTTGAAAAATGTGTGTGTGTGTGTGTGTGATTTCACGTGGTCCCGGAGTTGCTCTTTATCTGGTTCCCCCCGCCGTCTGCTCTGGGGGGCGGTTCCCCCCGCCGTCTGCTCTGGGGGGCGGTTCCCCCCGCCGTCTGCTCTGGGGGGCGGTTCCCCCCGCCGTCTGCTCTGGGGGGCGGTTCCCCCCGCCGTCTGCTCTGGGGGGCGGTTCCCCCCACCGTCTGCTCTGGGGGGCGGTTCCCCCCCGCCGTCTGCTCTGGGGGGCGGTTCCCCCCCGCCGTCTGCTCTGGGGGGCGGTTCCCCCCCCCGCCGTCTGCTCTGGGGGGCGGTTTCCCCCCCGCCGTCTGCTCTGGGGGGCGGTTTCCCCCCCGCCGTCTGCTCTGGGGGGCGGTTTCCCCCCCGCCGTCTGCTCTGGGGGGCGGTTTCCCCCCCCGCCGTCTGCTCTGGGGGGCGGTTTCCCCCCCCGCCGTCTGCTCTGGGGGGCCCCCCCGCCGTCTGCTCTGGGGGGCGGTTTCCCCCCCCGCCGTCTGCTCTGGGGGGCGGTTCCCCCCCGCCGTCTGCTCTGGGGGGCGGTTTCCCCCCCGCCGTCTGCTCTGGGGGCCGTTTTCACCCCCCCCGCCGCCGTCTGCTCTGGGGGGCGGTTTCCCCCCGCCGTCTGCTCTGGGGGGCGGTTCCCCCCCCGCCGTCTGCTCTGGGGGGCGGTTCCCCCCCGCCGTCTGCTCTGGGGGGCGGTTTCCCCCCCGCCGTCTGCTCTGGGGGGTGGTTCCCCCCCGCCGTCTGCTCTGGGGGGCGGTTTCCCCCCCCGCCGTCTGCTCTGGGGGGTGGTTTCCCCCCCCGCCGTCTGCTCTGGGGGGCGGTTCCCCCCCGCCGTCTGCTCTGGGGGGCGGTTTCCCCCCCGCCGTCTGCTCTGGGGGGCGGTTCCCCCCCCCCGCCGTCTGCTCTGGGGGGCGGTTTCCCCCCCGCCGTCTGCTCTGGGGGGCGGTTCCCCCCCCCGCCGTCTGCTCTGGGGGTCGGTTTCCCCCCCGCCGTCTGCTCTGGGGGTCGGTTTCCCCCCCGCCGTCTGCTCTGGGGGTCGGTTTTCCCCCCCGCCGTCTGCTCTGGGGGTCGGTTTCCCCCCCGCCGTCTGCTCTGGGGGTCGGTTTCCCCCCCGCCGTCTGCTCTGGGGGTCGGTTTCCCCCCCGCCGTCTGCTCTGGGGGTCGGTTTCCCCCCCGCCGTCTGCTCTGTCCGGCGGCGACTCCCCCTCCCCCCCTGTCCGGCGGCGACTCCCCCTCCCCCCCCTGTCCGGCGGCGACTCCCCCTCCCCCCCCTGTCCGGCGGCGACTCCCCCTCCCCCCCCCCCCCCCCCTGTCCGGCGGCGACTCCCCCTCCCCCCCCTGTCCGGCGGCGACTCCCCCTCCCCCCGCCGTCACTGCACTTCATGGAACGTTCTACACAAATGTGGTGATCCTCAGGTCAGATTTTCTGCTCCTGCAGGTTTGGTGGAATGATGGAAGGAGGACGGCGATTTTTAATGGTGCCGATCTTATTTGTGTTGAAGAGTCGATCTCTAAACGTGCGTTTTGTGCGGCGGTCTGAGGGGGCGATTCCATAACTCTCCACTAATGGGAAGTGTTTGAGGAGAAGCCGCCATGAGGGCATTATAAAGCTTCCGCCACAGACGGCTCTCTGCCCGCCGCGTTCCGTCTCGCCGCTTACAGACAATTCTATCTTTAGGAAAGCTTTTTAATTGAATCAGCGTAATGGATTTGTGCAGAGCGGAGAGGCAGCGTGGGGGAGGTGCGATTTCTGGCCGGATTATTGATTGGCTCCTCATTCAGCTCTAAGCTTTTACCAGTTTCTTTAATCAGCCCGGCGAAAACGCGACGATTTGGCTTAATGGGCGGCGAGTCTGAGAAATGCGCTAAAAACTGATCCTTCTGGTCGGCTTTTTTATTTTCTCATGCGACTTTCTGTGATGTACGACAATCGTGACAAGTCAGCACATTGATTTCAATGGGCGCCGTAAGAATTGCTGCGACTACAATAAATGGTTTCCGGCGCTACTTTTCTGCGTCTTCCTTGCAACGAGCGGCATGAACTGCAGTGTTATAATCGCAAAAGTCCCTTCTCACGTTCTTGTTTTGCCTGCAAATTCAGTGATGTGCGTCGCGCTCTGTATTGTGGTACGCCAAAGTTGCAAAAATCACATGAAAGTTGGCGGGACTTGCCACCGTACTTGTACTGCGGCAGAGATACCTCGTACGTGACCCGGCACTTCCAGGGTAGGGGGGGTTAAACGCGGTTGTGATTGGGCACAGCACAAGCCGATCAGCAGGCGCCAACCAATGTCCGCCGGTACCCGCTGATCGTCTGGCATAGAGCGGAGTTCTGCATATGTAAATAGAGCAGATCTCTGTTCTGACATCAGAGAAGTGATTGGTTCTGTCGGGTCGACAATATCCGGGCGCCAGGTCACAATTGCGACAAATTGTGACCTGGCGCCCGCCGGTAATTGAGACCACGGCTTCTCACAGGATCCTGTGTCTCCGTGCACCCCACCTCCCCCGCCGCGCGCCCACGGCGGCCGGTAATTGAGGCTGCGACTTTGCGGCCTTGAGGTCCCAAGCTCTTCCTTCTGTGAGCTGCCGCCATCTGGTGGTGGCCGTTGGCATTACAAGTTAAACAGCAATTCTAACGTGTCATTTTTCACTGCCATCTCCTTCCCTCACATTAGAACCCCCAAACATTATATATATATTTTATTCTAACACCCTAGAGAATAAAATGGCGGTCGTTGCAATACTTTGTCACGCCATATTTGCGCAGCGGTCTTTTTTGGGAATAAAAAATACTTGTTTTATTAAAAAAAAAAAAAACAGTAAAGTTATCCCAATATTTTTTTTTTATATTGTGAGAGATAATGTTACGCCGAGTAAATTGATACCCAACATGTCACGCTTCAAAATTGCGTCCGCTCGTGGAATGGCGACACACTTTTTACCCTTTAAAATCTCCATAGGCGACGTTTAAAAATTCTACAGGTTGCATGTTTTGAGTAACAGAGGTGGTCTAGGGCTAGAATTATCGCTCTCGCTCTCCCGATTGCGGCGATACCTCACATGTGGTTTGAATATCGTTTACATATGCGGGCGCCGCTCACGTATGCGTGCGCAAGCGGGACGGGTGCGTTTTCTGGCTGTTTACTTTTTTAGCTGGCTCCGAGATTCCAAGCACATGTCAGACCCTGGGTTCTGTGTCCCTGTAGTACACACACTGGTTAGGCACTCATTTAACCCTTTGATCCCTCTGTGTAATCGTCAATCAACTGCAATCATCAGTACAGTGACAGTGCATATTTTTAAGCACTGATCACTTTATTAATGTCACTGGTTCCCGCAAAGTGTCAGGATGTCCCCCATGAATTCGCAGTCCCACTATACAAGCAATGGTGGCACTCAGTGACTTGGGGGGGGGGGGGGGGGGCTATATATACAGAGATAACGGAGCTGGAATTCGCCCCGCAAAGTGTGTATCCAGCCTAAAGAGAACCTGTCCTGAGGAATATGGAGGAGGCCAGTGCTGCCCCTCTGAAAATGCTGCCCTTGCTGTCATTGGCGTCGGTATTGGATCTCTGACCCCGATCAATCATTCAACAATCGGAGTCCCGCCATCCAACTGCTGACTGCTCCCAGGTCAGAGGCGACGCCGGGGGGGGAGGGTCAGAGGCGACGCCGGGGTGGGGGGGGGGGTCAGGTCAGGCGACGCCGGGGGGGGGTCAGGGTCAGAGGCGACGCCGGGGGGGGGGGGAGGGTCAGAGGCGACGCCGGGGGGGGGGGGGGAGGGTCAGAGGCGACGCGGGGGGGGGGGGGGGAGGGTCAGAGGCGACGCGGGGGGGGGGAGGGTCAGAGGCGACGCGGGGGGGGGGGGAGGGTCAGAGGCGACGCCGGGGGGGGGGAGGGTCAGAGGCGACGCCGGGGGGGGGGGGGGGGGTCAGAGGCGACGCCGGAGGGGGTCAGAGGCACAGAATATTGACCAGGGAGCCCCTCAATGGCGGCTTCAGATGTCTTGTAGTACAAATGTGCTGAAGACACGAGGCGGGTTTGGTGGTGGTTGTGCGTTTCATCTGATTACATTCATGCAGACCTCACCGCTTCCCACATTTCCTGCAATCTGATTGGGCTCCGGGGGGCTCCGGCTTTGTAATGAACAAGATCAGACTGAGTGAGCAATTAGAAATCTGGGAAGCCCCCCCCCCCTCCCCTCCTGTCTTTATTGGACGGTTTAGTTCTTCATGTGGTTGCCATATTATCCAGACACATTTCAAGCTTCTGTTCTTTCAGGAGAAATCCTGCCGCTCTGCGTGCGTCTTCTCAGGGCTGCGCTTTGAAACCGTTTATTTTTCTTGCTGTAAAATCATTTCTGTGGTTTTCCTTTCCATTGCGTGTTTATCAATTAAAATTGTCTCATAAGCTCCTCCCTAAAAGTTTTTTTTCCTTTGCCTTTAATTTAGGGATGTGGGTGTGGCCACGTAGGCCATGCGTTTACGTAGGTGTAAAATGCTGAACGCCTGTATAAGCCGTGTGCACAAGTTCGAATATAAAGGCAGAAATGTATGTTGTGTTTTATGTTGGCGTTGGATGATGAAATCCGCGTTCCTTTACAGCAGTATTTCTCAATTCCAGTCCTCAGGGCCCCCAACAGGTCAGGTTTTCAGGATTTCCCTCAGATGAAAAGGCTGTGGTGATTACTAAGGCGGTGAAACTGATCAAATCACCTGCGCAAAATAATGGAAATCGTGAAAACCTGACCTGTTGGGGGGGGGGGGGGGCCCTGAGGACTGGAATTGAGAAACACTGCTTTTACACGGACGCTGCACCGATCCGAGATTCTCCAATAACCGATCGTTTTTTGTCTCTTACAGAAAAGCAGGGACCTGAAAAGAAACGAATCAAGAAGGAACCCGCTAACCGGAAGTGCGCGCTACCTTTTGGCATCGGACTTTCTGGAATGCGGGCCGGGTACCCTTTATCGGAGAGGCAGCAGGTCGCCTTACTTATGCAGATGACAGCGGAAGAATCTGCAAACAGCCCAGGTAACGCACGGCGGGGGGCGGGGCTATTCTGGATTATGCTCGCAATGTAAATGGCGGATCTTGGAGAATAATGAAAGGCGATCAATGCCGCGACACGGAACACATTTGGTGGGTGTGACGCACAGCTTGCACCTGGGGTTGGAGTTCCTACTTCAGCGACATTTGCAGTGCGATTTGGCGGCGTCTCCTCCACACATGTAGAATCTTTCATTCTCCTGTGATTGGCACATGAAATAGGAGGTGGTGATGATTTAGGATGACATCACATGGCTGTGTGGACATGAACTTTTCTCTAAGAGCCCGTTCACACCACATGCACTGAAGACGCAGATCCGTCATTGCCGCCCGTATAAACGCACATCGGGCGCTGCGGCTTCACCTGCATGCTTGTTGCAGGTCGGTGATGAGAATATTGAAGCCGGATAGTAATGGATCAGCATTGAGCTTGTTGTCTTCTCAGTGCAGCTTTTATTATAGTTCAGCCCAACGCATTCCAGCAGATGGCATTTCCTTACCCCCCCCACCCACCCATTGTCTAATATGTTTTTATAGCTCTCTGTTGACTTCAAAGGAAGAACGTGTTCTGTACTGCAAAGTAGCTGCTGGTGACTGAGGAGTGGCTGCCGAATCCCCCATTATCCTCCCTGGTTGGAAGCCACGTTGTGTGTCCTGAAGTGTCACTAAACCCA
Organism: Rana kukunoris; assembly: GCA_029574335.1. Taxonomy (NCBI): domain Eukaryota; kingdom Metazoa; phylum Chordata; class Amphibia; order Anura; family Ranidae; genus Rana; species Rana kukunoris. Next base: position 50,412 of record JAJQKJ010002632.1, on the reverse strand, counting down.
CAACAGTGAAATCGGGGTGTTTATGTAGTAAAGGATGCTTGTTATACTTGCTGTGGAGCCTAAGGGGTTAATCCTCTGCATTGTGTCAAAAGGTGGTTTGATTCGGTCTTTTCTGATCCTTTTACTGTCCCCAATCTATCTGCTGATAGAACCGAGCCTTGGAGGCACCCTGCACATGCTCAGTTTGGCGTCTATTTATCACAGGGACAATCGGCACTGTCCAGACAGGAGTAATGCAACTCGGATAGTCGGAGCAGAATGAAAACTACAAGCTTTAACCAGACCCTGATAGAAGTCACAAGACTGCTATATACTGTTGATGATAGAATGAAATTTAGCAGTTTATATTTACTATGTTCTGTGCAAGAGCAGATATAGTGACTGGGGAGAGCCGATGTAGTGAGGTGCGGGCTCCTGGGGGGGCAGAGCTGATGTAGTGAGGTGCGGGCTCCTGGGGGGGAGAGCCGATGTAGTGAGGTGCGGGCTCCTGGGGGGGCAGAGCTGATGTAGTGAGGTGCGGGCTCCTGGGGGGGCAGAGCCGATGTAGTGAGGTGCGGGCTCCTGGGGGGGCAGAGCCGATGTAGTGAGGTGCGGGCTCCTGGGGGGGAGAGCCGATGTAGTGAGGTGCGGGCTCCTGGGGGGGAGAGCCGATGTAGTGAGGTGCGGGCTCCTGGGGGGGCAGAGCCGATGTAGTGAGGTGCGGGCTCCTGGGGGGGAGAGCCGATGTAGTGAGGTGCGGGCTCCTGGGGGGGCAGAGCTGATGTAGTGAGGTGCGGGCTCCTGGGGGGGAGAGCCGATGTAGTGAGGTGCGGGCTCCTGGGGGGGCAGAGCTGATGTAGTGAGGTGAGGGCTCCTGGGGGGGCAGAGCCGATGTAGTGAGGTGCGGGCTCCTGGGGGGGGAGCCGATGTAGTGAGGTGCGGGCTCCTGGGGGGGCAGAGCCGATGTAGTGAGGTGCGGGCTCCTGGGGGGGAGAGCCGATGTAGTGAGGTGCGGGCTCCTGGGGGGGAGAGCCGATGTAGTGAGGTGCGGGCTCCTGGGGGGGAGAGCCGATGTAGTGAGGTGCGGGCTCCTGGGGGGGCAGAGCTGATGTAGTGAGGTGCGGGCTCCTGGGGGGGGGAGAGCCGATGTAGTGAGGTGCGGGCTCCTGGGGGGGGAGAGCCGATGTAGTGAGGTGCGGGCTCCTGGGGGGGGGGAGCCGATGTAGTGAGGTGCGGGCTCCTGGGGGGGGAGAGCCGATGTAGTGAGGTGCGGGCTCCTGGGGGGGGAGAGCCGATGTAGTGAGGTGCGGGCTCCTGGGGGGGCACAGCCGATGTAGTGAGGTGCGGGCTCCTGGGGGGGCACAGCCGATGTAGTGAGGTGCGGGCTCCTGGGGGGCACAGCCGATGTAGTGAGGTGCGGGCTCCTGGGGGGGCACAGCCGATGTAGTGAGGTGCGGGCTCCTGGGGGGGCAGAGCTGATGTAGTGAGGTGCAGGCTCCTGGGGGGGGGGGAGAGCCGATGTAGTGAGGTGCGGACACTTGTCCTCCTGGGGAATCGTATGGAGCTCGAGGTGACGTGAGTGCGCCGCTCCGCTCAAGAACAGAACTATGCCTGCCCCTTCCCATTCACAGAAGCCTTTGTATTATGTGAATACATTCACAAAACACTAAGGCTTCTGTGATTAGGCAGGAGGGGCAGGCATAGCAGCTGCAGAGAGACTCTATTGATGCAGAGCTCAGAAGGATCAGCGTCGCTCTCTCAGAAACACAGCAATGGCGGCCTTCTAGGAGTTAATTTAGGCCCTTTTCACACTGGAGCGTTATTCCAGCGTTATTCCAGCGTTATTCCAGCGTTATTCCAGCGTTATTCCAGCGTTATTCCAGCGTTATTCCAGCGTTATTCCAGCGTTATTCCAGCGTTATTCCAGCGTTATTCCAGCGTTATTCCAGCGTTATTCCAGCGTTATTCCAGCGTTATTCCAGCGTTATTCCAGCGTTACCTTATCTGCAATCCCAATGTGTATGTAAGGCCCTTTTTTGAGCGTTATTACAGCATTCTTAAAACGCTCTCCATGCATCTCAATTGACCTTTTCACACAGAGTTCTGCAAGTAGCATCTTCGGAGCAGCTTTTGAGCACTGAAAATAACGCTCCAAAAACGCTCCTCTCCATTGATAAGCGCTGTAAAAACACCTTACCCTTTCACACCGAGGTGCTGCAAAGACGCCCTAAAACGTTGGGGTCTTATCGGTGCTTTACAAACACATTGGGATTGCAGGTGAGGCTTCGCTCGAATAACGCTTCAGTGTGAAAAGGGCCTTAAGCACCGATAAGACCCTAAAGTTTTAGGGCGTTTTTGCAGCACCTCGGTGTGAAAGGGTAAGGCGTGTGAAAGGGTCCATTGAGATGCATGGCGAGCGTTTTAAGAGCGCTATTTTTAACGCTAAAACACTGTAAAAACACTTGTGAGAAAGTGTGAAAGGGGTCTTAAAGCTGTCGGATATGAATAAGAAATAAGCCCAGGTGGTGTCAGGCCCCTCGTTGGACTTAACTCGGTATACCTCAATTTTCTACTCCTGGAATTCGGCTTCAATCGGCTAAACGGCGGCCTCTGCGTTCGCCGGGTAAGAGGATCGTTTTTCAGCTGCTGCATTTCCTGACATATAGCTGCAGGATTTGTATCGCAGCCCATATGTGCGTTTTTTATTATTCGGTGAGTCGGGTCGAACAAAAAAAAATGCTCAGCTTCCCCCAACACTTTACCTGAGTAGTTGTATTCTGACTGGGAAAAGCCCAGTGGGCTGTATAACCAACCAACCTGCAACCATCCACTTCAGCTGCAGATCTTTTCTGCCACTCTTTTGTTTGCAAGTAAATTGTATTTTTTGCTAGAAAATGATTTGGAAACCCCAAATTAATATTAATGTGTTTGCA
>JAJQKJ010002632.1:0-42500 GCA_029574335.1 Rana kukunoris | reverse complement strand
TTTTTTGGCGGTTTTTAATAACTGCTGGGTATTTTCTATTGCTATAAAATTTAGGTTTGATCATTTTTTTTCTTTCACTGATGTGCGCCGATGAGGCTGCGATAAAATGCTGCGCTGCTGGGCAAGGATTGGCGGCATGGATGGGCACTGCCCTGGTGACTTGTGCAGTCTCCCCTGCGAGGAGTTGATGCTGATTGGCTCTCCTTGCCTCGCTCTCGGTGCGCGGTGAGGAGAGCCGATAAACATCAATTCCGTGTTTTACATGCGATCATCTGTGATTGGACACAGCCAATCACATGGATAAAGAGCCGCATCATCAGCTAGAATAATGCCCAGGGACCGCCATGTCAAAGGATATATAATATCGCTACCAAAACCTCACCTTCCCGGCACAAACTAGGTGATGGCTCCGTGTAGAGCACATGTAGAGGAAATCCAGGCAGCCGCACTCCAATGAGTAAGTGTCTATTGTATAAAATCAATTCATACAGCATTTGGATGGTGGATAAATCAACCGACGCGTTTCACACCCCTTACTGGTTATTGGTCAAAGCTGAAGGGATTGCCATTTCCCCACTGCAAATGAAGGGAGGGTCTGGGCCAGACCACCAATTGGGAAGTTTGTTGTGGTTTTCTGGAGAGAAGGCCGTGTGCAGCATTTGGAGCATGCGTTGTTCTCTGCGGAGAGCCCTGGTCAGTTGTTGTTTGTTCTGGTCTTAAGCCCTAGTGCCAACGCACAGTCTGCTGGACCCACGGGCGCGCCTCCGCAAATCACCTTGTCATCCTACTCGAGACCCGACTACTCACCTTGTCGTCCTACTCGAGACCCGACTACTCGCCTTGTCGTCCTACTCGGGACCCGACTACTCGCCTTGTCGTCCTACTCGAGACCCGACTACTCACCTTGTCATCCTACTCGGGACCCGACTACTCGCCTTGTCGTCCTACTCGAGACCCGACTACTCGCCTTGTCGTCCTACTCGGGACCCGACTACTCGCCTTGTCGTCCTACTCGGGACCCGACTACTCGCCTTGTCGTCCTACTCGAGACCCGACTACTCGCCTTGTCGTCCTACTCGAGACCCGACTACCCGCCTTGTCGTCCTACTCGAGACCCGACTACTCGCCTTGTCGTCCTACTCGAGACCCGACTACTCGCCTTGTCGTCCTACTCGAGACCCGACTACCCGCCTTGTCGTCCTACTCGAGACCCGACTACTCGCCTTGTCGTCCTACTCGAGACCCGACTACTCGCCTTGTCGTCCTACTCGAGACCCGACTACTCGCCTTGTCGTCCTACTCGAGACCCGACTACTCGCCTTGTCGTCCTACTCGAGACCCGACTACTCGCCTTGTCGTCCTACTCGAGACCCGACTACTCGCCTTGTCGTCCTACTCGAGACCCGACTACTCGCCTTGTCGTCCTACTCGAGACCCGACTACTCGCCTTGTCGTCCTACTCGAGACCCGACTACTCGCCTTGTCGTCCTACTCGAGACCCGACTACTCGCCTTGTCGTCCTACTCGAGACCCGACTACTCGCCTTGTCGTCCTACTCGAGACCCGACTACTCGCCTTGTCGTCCTACTCGAGACCCGACTACTCGCCTTGTCGTCCTACTCGAGACCCGACTACTCGCCTTGTCGTCCTACTCGAGACCCGACTACTCGCCTTGTCGTCCTACTCGAGACCCGACTACTCGCCTTGTCATCCTACTCGAGACCCGACTACTCGCCTTGTCATCCTACTCAAGACCCGACTACTCACCTTTTCATCGTACTCGAGACCCGACTACTCACCTTTTCATCGTACTCGAGACCCGACTACTCACCTTGTCGTCCTACTCGAGACCCGACTACTCACCTTGTCGTCCTACTCGAGACCCGACTACTCACCTTGTCGTCCTACTCGAGACCCGACTACTCACCTTGTCGTCCTACTCGAGACCCGACTACTCACCTTGTCGTCCTACTCGAGACCCGACTACTCGCCTTGTCGTCCTACTCGAGACCCGACTACTCGCCTTGTCGTCCTACTCGGGACCCGACTACTCGCCTTGTCGTCCTACTCGAGACCCGACTACTCACCTTGTCGTCCTACTCGAGACCCGACTACTCACCTTGTCGTCCTACTCGAGACCCGACTACTCACCTTGTCGTCCTACTCGAGACCCGACTACTCACCTTGTCGTCCTACTCGAGACCCGACTACTCACCTTGTCGTCCTACTCGAGACCCGACTACTCACCTTGTCGTCCTACTCGAGACCCGACTACTCACCTTGTCGTCCTACTCGAGACCCGACTACTCACCTTGTCGTCCTACTCGAGACCCGACTACTCGCCTTTTCATCCTACTCGAGACCCGACTACTCGCCTTGTCGTCCTACTCGAGACCCGACTACTCGCCTTGTCGTCCTACTCGAGACCCGACTACTCGCCTTGTCGTCCTACTCGAGACCCGACTACTCGCCTTGTCGTCCTACTCGAGACCCGACTACTCGCCTTGTCGTCCTACTCGAGACCCGACTACTTACCTTGTCGTCCTACTCGAGACCCGACTACTCACCTTGTCATCGTACTCGAGACCCGACTACTCACCTTTTCATCCTACTCGAGACCCGACTACTCACCTTGTCGTCCTACTCGAGACCCGACTACTCACCTTGTCGTCCTACTCGAGACCCGACTACTCACCTTGTCGTCCTACTCGAGACCCGACTACTCACCTTGTCGTCCTACTCGAGACCCGACTACTCGCCTTGTCGTCCTACTCGAGACCCGACTACTCGCCTTGTCGTCCTACTCGAGACCCGACTACTCGCCTTGTCGTCCTACTCGAGACCCGACTACTCGCCTTGTCGTCCTACTCGAGACCCGACTACTCGCCTTGTCGTCCTACTCGAGACCCGACTACCCGCCTTGTCGTCCTACTCGAGACCCGACTACCCGCCTTGTCATCCTACTCGAGACCCGACTACCCGCCTTGTCGTCCTACTCGAGACCCGACTACTCACCTTGTCATCCTACTCGAGACCCGACCACTCACCTTGTCATCCTACCCATTTGTTTTCTAGTGGACACGACACCAAAGCATCCTTCTCAATCTGCAGTTGGCCAGAAGGGGACTCCTAACTCCGCCTCCAAAACCAAAGACAAAGTTAACAAGCGAAATGAGCGGGGGGAGACCCGTCTTCATCGGGCCGCCATAAGAGGCGATGCGCGGCGAATCAAGGAACTAATTAATGAAGGCGCCGATGTCAACGTTAAAGATTTCGCAGGTAACGAATTGCATTTCATGTCGATTCTCCAGGTTAAAGGTGTATTTGTGGATTTATGGTGCCGATTCTTGTGGGTGACAACAAGGTGCCCCAGAGCGAGGGGGAGAGACCGTTCTTTTCTTCCATTTGTGAATAATCCCACCGACTGTTGTCTCCTCTCACCAAGCTGCTTGGCCAGGGTCTTGTAGCCCATTCCAGCCTTGTGTAGATCTCCGATCTTCTCCCCGACATCCTTGGACAGATCTTTGTTCTTGGCCATGGTGGAGAGATTGGAATCTGATTGGTTGATTCTGTGGACAGGTGTCTTCTATACAGGTAACACGCTGAGATTAGAATCACTCCCTTTAAAGCGGGGGGTTCACCCTAAAACATCTATATACCGTTACATCCAGCATACTGCTGACATCGACAGTATGCTGGATTTTTATTTATTTTTTCCCGCTGTACTTGCGTCTTATCTTTGTTTTCATCCGGGTTCTCGCTCCCCCCGGGCAGTAGGCGTTCCCAAGATGATTGACGCGTGGGTAAAGCGCGTCACGGCCTTCCGAAAATAGACAAAGTGGGACTCGGCTCTTTACGGCGCCTGCGCAGTCAGCTGTACACGGCAGGCGCCGAGTCCCACTTCGTCTATTTTCGAAAGGCGTGATGCGCTTTACCCACGCGTCAATCATCTACGCCTTGTCTTGGGAACGCGTCTTCCCCGCAGGAGTCGGAGCCGGATGAAAAGAACGATAAGATGAAAAGTACAGCAAAAAAAAAACAGCATACTGCTGATGTCGGCAGTATGCTGGATGTAACGGTAGATGTTGTTTAGGGTGAACCCCCGCTTTAAGAGAATTCTCTAATCTCAGCTTCTAACCTGTATAGAAAACAATCTTGCTGATTGGGGGTCAAATATTTATTTCACTCAAAATGCAAATCAGTGAATTTTTTTTTGAAATGCGTTTTTATGGATATTATTGTTCTGTCTCTCGCATAATAAAACCGACCATTAAAGCGGAGTTTCACCCTTAAAATCACTTTTTTTCATTACATCCAGCATAGTGGCGTCAGCATGCTGTTTTTTTTTTTTTTTTTAAATGCGCGTACTTACTTTATATCAAAACATTGAATTCCAGGCGCACCGCGGAGTGTCGCCGCTATAAGGCGTCACGCCTTCCGGAAACAGCCGATTAGCATTCGGCTTTTACTCGGCGCCTGCGCACAGACCCAGGAGCTGACTGCGCAGGCGCCGTATATAGCCGCGTCACGCCCTCCGAAAAAACCCGAACTAGGACCGGCTATTTTCGGCGCCTGCGCAGTCAGCTCCTGGGTCTGTGCGCAGGCGCCGAGTAAAAACCGAATGCTAATCGGCTGTTTCCAGAAGGCGTGACGCCTTATAGCGGCGACACTCCGGTGCGCCTGGAATTCAATGTTGTGATATAAAGTAAGTACGCGCATTAAAAATAAAAAAAAAACAGCATACTGGCGCTGACGTCGGTATGCTGGATGTAATGAAAAAAAGTGATTTTAAGGGTGGAACTCCGCTTTAAAATGTATAGACTGATTGTTTTTGGTACAAAATCAGCAACCGATCAAATACTTTTTCCCCCTCACTGTAGCGACCTCTATTGGAGTCTAATTGTGAAATGTGATGGAGGTCCCCTAATATTTTAGGATTTAGAGAACAGTTTGTACTTTTGATAACCCGTCGCTGGGTCTTTGGTCATGAAAATGCTGTATTTGGTTGCGTTGCCGTAGTTACCGGATGTCGGTGGTTTGTGTATTGGTGGTTTAGATGGTTTTTGTGTTGGCAGGTTGGACGGCCTTGCACGAGGCGTGTAATAGAGGTTACTATGATGTGGGAAAACAGCTCCTGGCTGCCGGGGCCGAGGTCAACACCAAGGGCTTGGACGACGACACCCCCCTGCATGATGCGTCCAACAACGGTCACTTCAAGGCAAGTACTTGTGTTCCCTCGGGTGTTACTCCATCCATTTTATCTGATTCAGAAAACTTTATTAATCCAAAGAGAAATGATTTAAATTGTAAATCTCCATCCCCCGACTCACTCACATTTGTGTTGCCCAACCCTTTCCTACCCAAGGACTCGTTCAGATTGTTTAAACGCCTTGATTCTCTTTTTATTTGGTTTAGTACCTCCTAGGTCTATATTTTACATTCACAGTATTAAAGCAACACTAAAGGCAAAACATTTTTTTTTTAAAAGTGTCCCCTAACCCTGTCTTCTGGGGTTTCTTGGCGGCTGTCTCGACTCCTCCTCGCAAAAGCTTTTCACCTTCATGCGAGCTCGCGTGGTGGAAAGCTTTTGCGGGCGCGCTCCCGTGATACAGCGGCGGGCATAGCCGCCGACTGCATCACTCAGCACCGCCCCCCCAGGGCGCTGCGTCATTGGATGTGATTGACGGCAGCGTAAGCCAATGGCTGCGCTGCCATCAATCCGTCCAGCCTAACCAATCAACGGCCAGGCTGGGAACCAAAGAGGATCACGGGGACTTTCAAGGGGGTGAGGTAAGTAAAATGGGGGGGGGGGGGGGGGGGGGCGGTACCGTTGAATGTTTTTTCACCTTATTGAATAGGATGCATTAAGGTGAAAAAACATTTACCTTTACGACTCCTTTAAGTAAATTACCAATCTGTGGTTGACATTTTCCATTCAGATCTGCTTGCATGTGAATGTAAGAAATGCAGCTTCCCCCTTGAACCCCTTCCTGTACTAGAGCCATTTTTGCACATGTTTAAATTTTAGCCCTGGAGATTGCTTTCAGAAAATGTTTTTGGGGTTTTACGCAGACACCCTAGATCAGGGGTTCTTAACCTCAGTCCTCAAGTGCCCCCAACTGGCCATGTTTTGGGAACTTCCCTTAGATAAAATGGCTTTTAAAATACCCTGTCATTGAGGATTAAGGCCGCTTTCACACTGGGGTGGTGGTGGTAAAACGCTGCTATTTTTAGCAGTGCTTTATCATTTTTGCGGATGTATTCGGCCCTAGCAGGGCACCTTTAACCCCCACTAGGGGCCAAAACCAGCCGCAAAGCGCTGCCCTTTGCCGTCAGTTTAGCCGCAGTGCCCATTCATTTCTGTGGGCAAGAGCAGTGGAGGAGCAGTGTACACACCACTTCAAGGACATTTTTTTTTTAACGTCCTCCCCACACACAGCTGCTTTCACACTGGTGTGAAAGACGTACCCACCAGTCAGCGAAAGGGTTAATGGACGACTCCACCGTTGTAAAATCAGCTGTGACGATTCAATTTTTCTTGCCCTGAACTTGAGAAGCCGTGTAAATGCTGTCCCATGAACATTCCATGGTCTGCTGTACAGACGCTATTCAGCAGTGTTCAGAAAAAGTGTGTTTTTTTTTTTTTTTTAAATTAGCATTTTACTTATTAACACTTCCACAGGCTTGGGGGTCTGTATAGTTGTTTAGGTTGAATAACTTCACCAGTCCTTCCATTTCAAGATAGACCGGCATTGGGTTTGTATTAAGGGCATCAATTGGTCGTCATTTTGAGACTTTTTTGAGAATTTTTTTATTTTTTGGGGTACGTTTGAACAGTTTGAGAAGGTTTTGTACTTCCATAGATTTGTATAGGAACATCAAGCCCATGGCGTGTAGAAAAGTCCATTGACACAAGTCCTTAAAGGGGAGTTCCAGACTTCTTTTATGTTAAGTCAGCAGCTACAAAAAGTTTTTAATAAGCATACATTTATCTGCTCTAGCGACACAACGCCCGGAGCTCTCCCCCCCCCCCCCCCCCCCCTTTCTCTGCTGGCACCTCCATCCTAACTGTGGGCACCCGGCCGTGACGGCTTCACGGCCAGGCACTGAGCATGCACGAACGGCGATGCGCTACCTGATTGGACAGGCGATCGCCTACAGGGAGGGGCCACCGTAGGCGATATGATGTATCACCTAAGCGGTCCCTGGGCGGAAGGAGGAAGTAGGTCAGGAAGTCCCACTCCTAACGAAGCCCCCACTCCTCCCCCCAAAAAAATGACATGCCAGATGTGGTGGCATGTAAGGGGGCGAGGAGTGATTTAAGCGGAAGTTCCACTTTCAGGTAAAACTCTGCTTTAACTGCCATGTGTACTGTTCCTTTAAAGTCAATGGGACTTTGTTGATTTGCCTTCCAAAAAATACGGGAAACTGCCTGTCGGCATCGGTCCCGAGAAGAGGTTCTCCCCTAACGGCGCACTTCCTTCTCTTACCTCCCGGCTCCCCCTTCCCTCTCTCTCATGCTTTCTCCTCTCCCATTTGTCTTTCGTTGACCCCTTTTTGTATGTTGTAATGTTTAAATGAAATCCTGTTTCATAGAAATCTTTCATCAAAGTTTTCAGAAGTTGATCCGTTGCCATCCAAGTAACTGGAAAAAGGCTTCTCAGATGTGCGCTCTCTCATAGCTGTGTCTACATTCCAGGTTGTAAAGCTACTGCTGCGGTATGGAGGGAACCCTCATCAAAGTAATCGGAGGGGCGAAACCCCTTTAAAAGTTGCAAATTCTCCAACTATGGTCAATCTTCTCCTGGGCAAGGGTACCTACACCTCGAGTGAAGAAAGCTCAACTGGTAAGTGGAACCGAGTTTGGACATTTTGCTCTCAAGTGCAAGTTATATCTTTTGAGCCAACTATTGCTAAGCTACAAATGATTAAGGATATCCCCGGGATTCTGAAGGGTTTAGAATGATTGGAGTTGGGCTCTTATTCCCTCGTGGCACAAGTGCCCGTCCTTTTCTTGTGCCAAGTAGTGATTGTAACCAGGCTGTCCCGTGTTCTCCATGTAGGTAGATTAAAGTAGTTTCCACACCATTTACATAGTTTGGGTCAAGCTTGTCCTTCACCAACCTGTGAGGCCACTGGATGTGCGGTGTATATACTGTATGTAGCTGCGGTTCTGTATACAGCATACCGCACTGTGTGTTCTGTGTTCGAGCGAAGACTTCCTGGCTGAGTCACAGGAGGGCTGATGTCACAACCTCTCGGCCAATCAGAGGAAGCTTTGTATTCCCTAAAGGGGTTGTAAAGCTTTGTGTTTTTTCACCTTAATGCATCCTATACATAAAGGTGAAAAAACACCTTGCTGTCTCCGGCCCCCGTTCCTGAGCTCCGAATCTCCGTGGGCGCTATCCCACGTTGCTTTCCCTCAGCTCCTGTGGGGCTCTCCATTGGAAGATTTATATGAATGATGGCAGCGAAGCCATTGGGGGGCAAAGCCAATGATGCACTCAGCGGGTATGGCTGCCACTGTATCACACGGGAGCGCGCCCATGAGCTAACCCCCTTGGGAGAGAGCTTCCCAGGGGGGGTTAGCTCTTGCGGGGAGCAGGCGAGACAGCCGCCGAGGGACCACAAAAGACCAGGATCAGGGCCCCTCTGTGCAAAGTGAATTGCACAGTGGAGGTAAGTATAAAAAAAAAAACAACTGAACCCATACAACCCCTTTAAGGCTATTTTCTCACTGGGGCGGGGGCCTAGTTTGCACGGCACTTTACCATAATTTTAGCAGCGCTTGTCGGCTGTTAGCATGGCGCTGTTCACACCCGCTAGCATCCGAAAAAAGGATTAAAATCACCCGTATGGCGGTGCTGCCGAAGCACTTTGCAGGCGCTTCGGCAGCGCTGCCAATTCATTTCAATGAGCAGGGCGTTTGGGAGCGGTGTATACACCACTCCCAAACTGCCCCAAAGATCCTGCTTGAAGGACTTTTTTTTTCTGTCCCGCAAGCGCACCGCACCAGTGTGAAAGCACTTGGGTTTTCATGGCTTAGATATCTGTGGATGCTGTGGCAGCAAATACCTGATTTATACAGGTATGTATCTGCTCCCCCCCTGAAAGGTGCCAAAGGTGACACCGGAGAGAGGAGGATTCCGAAAAAGCGGAAGTTCCATTTTAGGGTGGAATACCGCTTTACTATCCTTTTTAAGAATGGAGCAAGGAGTTGAAAAAAACAGATGTTGAAGGATTTGCATTTTGCACAGTCAGTACTGTGATGTAAATATCTGTACAGGTTGGAAAGGTCGGTCTGCTTCTGATTTCACTACCACCAGAAATCAAGGGGCATCACCTGGCTGTGCAATGTTTAATTGCTAAATTGGCTGAATTTAATAAAAAATGATACATTAGTAAAAGGATGCAGTTGGCAACATGTTCAACAGATTTATTCTAAGCTCTCAAACTTTTTTTTTTTTTAACAAAAAATTGTTTATTGATGTAAACATACAGCGTAATAAAAACAGTTGCCAGACGGTAGTCATACATAAATCAACAGTTAGTGAAGCATTAGGTACAAGATAAAGACATATTGAGTTAACAGACAAGATGAATGTCCATGCATGGGCGCAAACCCCTGCATCAATTCCAGTAGCTGACCTTAGACAATCCATGCACTGTAGAACCCCAGCATACCTCACCACCCCCCACACCCAGGAACCCATATGACGGGAGCGATAGCAGTGAACCGGAGTTTACACTTTGGACGGGGCCAGTGACTCCCTTGAGGGCGAGAGGAAAGACCTCCATCACCTTACCACGGGGCAAGCATCCAGGAGGGTAGGTACCGGGCGGAGGATGTCCGGGGGGGGGGGGGGAGAGGCCCATACCATCAGACCTCAAGAAGTTCGCGATTCAGGCTACTACCGCAGTGAGACCCCACATGGCTCCCCCTACATCCAGTCCCAGGGCCTGCGTGGGGCACCCAGGTCGTCTCGAGACACCGCCCATTAATCCAGCTCCAAACTCTCAGCCCTCACCCAGGCTAAGCTCTCAAACTTGACTTGTTTGTGGGCAGATTTTCCATTTAATATTTTAAAACCTCCTTTTCCTTAAAGGAAAAACATTTTTTCCCTAAGAATCTTTCTTTGCCTCAGTGCAGTCCTCCTTCACTTACCTCATCCTTCCATTTTGCTTTTAAATGTCCTTATTTCTTCTGAGAAATCCTCACTTCCTGTTCTTCTGTCTGTAACTCCACACAGTAATGCAAGGCTTTCTCCCTGGTGTGGAGAAAGCCTCTTGAGGGGGCAAGCAGGCAAGTCGGGACACTCTCTACTTTGCAGATAAAGGAGCTGTGTGTTAGTGGGTGTCCTGACACTCCTGCTCGCCCCGTCAAGAGGCTTTCTCCACACCAGGGAGAAAGCCTCACATTACTGTGTGGAGTTAGACAGAAAAACAGGAAGTGAGGATTTCTCAAAAGAAATAAGGACATTTTAAAAGCAAAATCGAAGTGAAGGAGCACTGCACCCTGATAAAGGAAGCTATTTAGGGGGGAAAATGTACCTTTACAACCTCTTTAAGAGCTGCCCTAATACTTTTGTTTTTTTAGTTAACCGTGTTCCTGAGGTTTTTGTTTTTTGCTTTTCAGAAACTTCAGAAGAGGAAGATGCACCTTCATTTGCACCCTCCAGCTCGGTGGACGGCAATAACACAGACTCTGAGTTTGAGAAGGGCCCGAAACACAAAGGCAAACGTCGTCGTCATCATCATCCGTCTAAAAGTACGCCGGTGAAAGACGAGTACGAGTTTGATGAAGACGACGAAGAAGATCGCGTGCCTCCGGTGGATGACAAACATTTGCTGAAAAAAGAGTTTCGGAAAGAGGCGAAAGCGAACAGTCTTATTGCTATTGCTATTCCTAAAATGGAAGTAAAAACGTTTGTTAAAAATACAACTGCGCCAAAGAAAGCTGCTCGCCGTATCCTGTCGGACACTTCAGACGAGGAGGACGGTTCCATCACCATAGGGGCCCCTGAAAAGCTCTGCCTGTCGGCTCCTACCGTCCTACCGAGCAATAAAACCAGGGAGCAGCCTGTAGCAAAGCATAAAGAGAAAGGCAAAGTCAAAAAGAAGCGGAAGAAAGATGCGAAAACCAAGGAAGTAAAGTTTGAGAAGAAAAACGTATTTTGTTCCTCTGAAACGGAAAGTGAGAACTTGGAGAGTGACGTAGAAAATGATATACTTTCCTTAGAAAATTCAAACTGTGTAAAAGACTCTGCCTTAGCATTGAAGGAGACTTCTTTGTTTAGCTCTCTTTCAGCATCTTCAGCATCGTCTCAAGGGAGTTTAGCATCACAGAAGCACAATGCTAATATCCCTGACCAGCACTCCAAGCACTGGAGAACGGACAATTGGAAAACTGTATCTTCCCCTCACTGGTCAGATGTTAGCTCATTATCGGACTCCACGAGGACACGGTTGACTAGTGACTATGATTACTCCTCAGAGGAGTCCAGTGTGGAGTCTGTGAAGCAAGTTAAAAAGAAACACGAGCACAAAAAGAAAAGCAATATGCATAACAGCATATACGAAAAGAACTCTTTTCATCTTCACGTAGATGGGGTAATTCCAAAACTAGATAAAGAAGGTAAAGTAGTGAAAAAACACAAAACTAAACACAAAAATAAAGAAAAAGGGCAGGCGCAGGCTGGACAAGACGTTAAAATCCTTAAAACCTTTTCTATCGACTATGACGACTCTAAACAAAAATCGGACAAGCCATTAAGTTTGGACGTTGACGTTCCTGAAAAATTAAAAGTATTAAAACATGAAAACGAGCACCTCAGGAAGGAGGACAAGCTTTCAAAAGTAAAATCTGAGAAAGAAGACTGGGGCTACCGGGATGAAAGTAGTAAGGTTACCAAAGAAGAGAAATCATCAAAAAAGAATAAAGAGGGCAAAGACAGTAGTAAACTTTTTAAAGAGGACAAAGACCGCTCTGGAAAAACAGAAAAGACTGTCAAAGAAAAATCCCCCAAAGAAGAAAAGAAAGTCCACAAGGAAGAAAAAAAGAAGAAAACGAAAGACAAGTCCTCCAAATCTGAAAAGAAAAACGACCTAAAAGAGGAGAAAATTTCCAAACCCGAAAAAGACAAAAGTTTCAAAGAGGAGAAGGTCAAGAAGGAAAAGTCTCACAAAGATGAAGCACCATTCGAAGAATTAAACAGCAAAACCAAATTTTTAGAAGAAGAAACAAAGTACAACACATCAGATGATCAGGGTTTATGGATTTCTGAGATGTCCTCAGACTCTTCTTTTGACTTCAAAGCTGAAGATAGCTGGGACTCTTCCTTTGCAGACTTTAGAGAGAGCAAAAACGATTCCATCCCTAAGCTTATTGTAGAATCTATCAAGGAGGAAGTCAAGGAAAAAGACTCCAAAAACAAAGACCGGAGAGAATATGGGGAGACACAACCAGAGAAAGAGACTGTTGTAAAAAGAAAAGATCGAGACTCTACTGACAAAACTTCTGACAAAAAGAGAGATCAGACAGACGCACACAAAGGTGCCACCTTGTACACAGGTGAGCGCGAGAAGAAGAGGAAGGACTCTCTCGACACCACTAAAACACGAAAAGAAAAAGATGTGGACTCCACAAGGAGGGATTCTTTAGGAAACAAAGAACGGAGGGATTCTAAAACTAAACCAGAAGAACCGTTTAAAGAAGACCTGAATGACCACGGATCTGAGACCTCCAAAGACAAGTCGGAACAAGAGCCAATTACTAAGAATTCTGAGACACGGGAGAGGCATCACTCTGGCAAGGAAAGGCGGGACGCGGAGAGAAAGGAAAAATCGAAATCTGAAAAACATCGCGAGAAATCGAGAGATTCAGAAAAGCCTGAAAAACTTGACCGAAGTCAAAAAGAAACGGAGAAAGGGTCTCAAAAGAAGAAAGAGGAAAAGTACAAAGATAAGAAAGTTTCCTCTGAGCAGAAAACTGAGAAAAAAGAAAAGGATTTTGGGGACAAGAGAGAAGACAAGAAGGCCAAAGGGAAAAACTGGTATAACATTGCGGACATCTTTACAGATGAAAGTGAAGAGGAGGATAATCTATTCATGCCAGGGTTCAAAATCTCCGAGGCGTATGTCAATGATCTGCACAGAATGGATAGTTATCATGAGCGGGAGAATCCTTTACAAGACAAAGAGCCTTCCCAGTCTGATAAACACAGAAGAAATTCCAGTGAAAAACAAAAAGATCGGGAACCAAAAGAGAAGAAGAAAGATAAAGGTCCGTCAGAATCGGGGAAGGAGAAGAAAGAAAAGAACACAGAAAAACACAAAGAGAAAAAGGATAAGGAGTCCCTTGACAAATACCGCAAAGACAGATCGTCGGTAGATTCCAACCAAGACAAGAAGTCTAAACAAAAGGTACCGGGTGATAAAAGTGAAAAGAAACACCAGACTGAGGAGAAGGTCAAAAACAAACACAAGGAGAAATCTGATAAAGATCACTTTAAAGATCGAAAGTCCTCTAAAGGTGACACTGAGAAGAGTCTTCTGGAGAAATTGGAAGAGGAGGCCCTCAATGACTACAAGGATGATTCCAATGACAAAATCAGTGAAATCTCTTCTGACAGTTTTACGGATCGGGGCCAGGATCCTGGCCTTGGAAACCTGTTAGAAGGTGCTGTGGTGACCACTGTAGAATCAATAGAGGAAAAATGTAAAGATTCCGTACCTGGTTTAGCAGAAAAGTTGAAGGAAAAGGAAAGAAATAGGCACTCTAGCTCCTCTTCAAAGAAAAGCCATGACAAGGATAAATCCCGAAAAGACAAGTCTGATAAGAAGGCTGACAAACTGGATGATTTGAGGGACACCTATAGCAGGCGAGAGTCCATACAGTATGATAAGGAGACTCCAACAGCAGATGGAGACACTGTCTCTTCCTTTTCTGTGAAGACGGAAACTGAAGAGGAATTGGATAGAAGCCTGGACTTTGCTTTTGGTTCTGAAAAAGAGAAGCATGATTCTGAAAGAGACTCGCTAAAAAAATCTGAAAAGGACAAAGCATACCCTTCTGTTGTGAAAGAAAAGAAAAAGAAAGATAAACATCGTGACAAAAGCAAAGATGACAAACACCGAGACAAACACTTGGAAGCTTTCTTTAAGCATCACAGGGAAGAGCAGAAACCTATAAGTAGAGAGAAGGAATCTCCGTTACTTTCAAAAGAAAAATCTAAAGACGAGGTGGTAAGATTTGGCGATCTAAAAATCAAAGATAGAAAGGATAGCTTTGAGAAAGAGACTGTTAAGATCCTGAATGGTACAGAGAAAGTCGCCCTTAAGGACGCCAACAAGAAAGACAATCGGCCGCGGGAAAAACTTCTTGGTGATGGAGATCTAATGATGACCAGTTTTGAAAGGATGCTGAGCCAAAAAGATCTGGAAATTGAGGAAAAGCATAAAAAGCACAAAGAGAGAATGAAGCAAATGGAAAAGATGAGGCACCGCTCTGGAGATCCGAAGCTAAAAGAAAAATTAAAATCGGAAGAACGTAAGAAAAGTCTGGACTTGACTGCCAAAAAACCTTTGGTAACGGATCCACTCCAAAAAGATAAAAAGTCTAAAGATCTATCATCCAGTGCAGCACCCCCTGAAAATAAAGCCCCGGCCATTACTGGGAATGATGCGAAAGATTGGCTCAATGGCCCACAAAATAAAGAAGTGCTCACAGCTTCTCCAAGACCTGATCAAAATAGGCCAACAGGTGTCCCCACTCCTACATCTGTCATCTCTTGTCCAAGTTATGAAGAAGTCATGCAGACCCCAAGGACCCCGTCTTGCAGTACCGAAGACTATCCAGATTTGATGTTTGACTGTTCAGATACGCAGCACTCTTTGCCCGTGTCTGCAATGTCTATGAATGCCTGCTCACCTACGTTTTTTGACCGGTTTTCAGCAACATCTAGTGGAATGCCCGAAAACCCAAGTCAGACACCTACTAGGGTACCTTGTTCTGTGAATCGTAGCCAATCCGTCTCTGTTGATGTCAGAAGAGTTCCCGAAGAAGAGTTTCCTCCTTCAGAAATGAAATTTTACAGACAGCAGAGTGTGCCGGCAGCTTCTAGCTTCAGTTCGCCAATGCATTTAACGATGGATGAGAAGATCCAACCACTTGTTCCTGAAGAAAAATTCACATGCGGGTCTCCAAGTTACTTTTCACCAGACTACAGGGCAGTATCTCCTCCAAGAGTTGACGATACTTCCTGTACACCCGCAGCTGTTGCCAGTATTGCTCCATCACCTGACCGTGGCTATTCGGCAAAATCCCCACCATTAGAAAGAGATGACTTGCTTGAGCCTTCTACAGAAAGTGCCATTCCTCCAGACCTTGGCCTGCCATGTGACTCTGCTGAAGCACAACAAGCTACGGAATCCATTTTATCCCAAGAACCAAGCTATTCACCACCTGAGTCTAATTTTCTGCAACATGAACCAGCCTATTTACAGACTGATGATAACTTTATGACAAATGAAAATAGCTTTTCAGCAGCACCCGACTTTATGCCGGAGGAGGAGGAGGAACCAACCTCTTATATACACCAGGAACCGGCCTACATTCCTCAACAGCCAGACTTTCTATCCCAGGAGCCAGAATATTTGCCTTCAGAGCCATCCTTTATGCCACCAGAACAGGGTTATGTTCTTCATCCAGGATCTAGTTTTCCCTCCACAGACACTGCTTATTTGCCCCCCGAATCTGGATTTCATACCCCACATACAGAAGCTTCTTTTTTACCCCCGGAACCTGCCTTTTTACCACCGCCTACAGAATCTGGTTTCCTTCCACCTGTTGAAGAGAATACGTTTAGCTCAACAATTTCTGATCAGAATTTAGAATGGGTCAGTCCACATAATGGAAATACAGACTCTGTTATCCCTCCAAGTTTAATGAGTAACCCCCCAGATCAACCTGGGAACTGGTCAATGGCACCTGAGCTCCTAAAATCTCCTCCGAGATTCACGGAGTCGCCTAAGGATTTTTGCTCGCCTGAAAAATCTATTGCTTCAGTTCCATTTATTTCTTCTGATTCACCTTATCCAGTTTCTCCCATTCCCTACCCCTTGTCCGAACCAGCCCCAGATGAACTCAAAGAGGATAGGGAACATGTAGAAGAGGGCCTGCCTCAGCCGGATGATCCAGGTCCATATGAATCTCCAACTCCTCTTACCAACTTTTTAAATAACTGCGATGATCTATCAGATGATCAGCAGGCATTGGCTCCTGAGTCTCAACTAAACACAGAACCTCTAGAAGATACATTGGCCGCCGTTAAAGAAAGTTATGTGGAGCCCAGTGATGTTCAACCACCACCTACTCAAGATCCAGAGCCATGGCCTGACCCATTTTCTTCAGCTGTGGAGGATCTGGATCTTGGACCATTTTCTCTGCCCGACCTTCCACTTCCTGTCAAAGAAGAAAGTGATGCCGAGATCTGTGAACCGCCAAACATCATTGCAAGGAGTCCTGATGTTTCTCCTGATGTTCCTCTTGATGTGTCCAATGAGGATGACAACGTTGAAATGCCTCAGGATGAAACTGATCACCCACAGCCAGCGACTCCTAAAGAAACAAATACCGTGGAAATGGAAGAACCAATACCCGAAGTTCAGGAGCAGAAAGATGACCACGCTGAAGAACCAACAATAGACACTGAACTGTCCCATAATACAAAGCCAGTGTTTGAACCAACAATAGACACTGAAGAACTATCCCATAATACAAAGCCCGTGTTTGAACCAACAATAGATACTGAAGAACTATCCCATAATACAAAGCCTGTGTTCGAACCAACAATAGACACTGAACAACTATCCCATAATACAAAGCCAGTGTTTGAACCAACAAGCTTTGCCATACCTTATGTACAACTGGAAACTCTTCAAGAAGTAGAGAATAAGGTACAGGCAAGTCTAAGTTCTTCTGCAGATACCTGCACTCCGGTGTCGCCAAAGCAGATCGAGGCCGATGTAAAAGAAGCCGAAAGTCAACCGGTGGAAAAGGTTGCTAGTGAACCCGTCGTACAAGTCGAGGCCCCTCCAGTTAACCCTCCAGTAGAAGTTCAAGAGCAAATGCCAAAAATAACAGTTGATACTCCCAAACCCCCCAAAGTAGAAGAGATTCCGCTACGGATGACTCGAAACAGGGCTCAAATGCTGGCCAACCAGAATAAGCAAAACTCTTCCACACCGGAGAAGGAACCACCTGTAGCAAACACACCATCGACCCGTGGAAAAAGTAAAGTCGCAGAGGAGGAAGATTCCCAAACGCAACACCGCAAGAGGAAGTTGCAGAAGCCAAATCAACTTCAGCAGCAGATAATCAGCACCACCAGTCAGCAGACGCGGGAGATGATCCAGCAGACCTTGGCGGCCATCGTTGATGCCATCAAGTTGGACGACATTGAGCCATATCACAGCGACAGGTCGAATCCGTACTTTGAATATTTGCAGATTAGGAAAAAAATTGAAGAGAAGAGGAAAATATTGTGTTACATCACACCTCAAGCCCCTCAATGTTATGCTGAATATGTGACTTACACTGGCTCTTATTTATTGGATGGCAAACCTCTGAGCAAGCTTCACATCCCAGTGGTGAGTGCGCCATCCTGCTCTTCCTCGGGATGCTGGGGTCTAGGTGTGGAGGCTTTCATTTTTGGTGTGAATTTTAAGGACTCTCATCCATTTTATTTTAATGCTTTCACATCTGCTTTAAATGTTGGTGTCCTTGAAGGGTTGGTGCATCGTAGAGGAGACCCAACGCTTTGTGTATGGCCTCAGCCAATGCTGGTCTGACCAGGTCACAGATGAGTTCCGCCCCACACCCATGGGACCTGGTCACCAGGCTCCCGGTGGGCAGGGCAGAAAGTTTAGAGGGCGTGGCCGAAGCAGCGTTGGGTGAGGCCATACATTGTGTAAGCTATTGGTCTTCAAACTTTGGCCCTCCAGTTGTTCCCATCATTCCTTGCCGTAGTTTGAGGATCCCTGGTGTAAGCCCTGGGTTGGTCTGAGTGGCGTCTCGTCTACGGTACACCAACATCCGTGAACTCAGATGCCCGCTCCCACATTCTGAGCACTGGTGGGGGAGCACTTGAAGCGGAGGTCCACACAAAAATGGAACCTCTGCTTTTCGGAACCCTCTGGTGTCACATGTGGCACCTTTCAGGGGGAGGGGGGTGCAGATACCTGTGTAATACAGGTATTTGCACCCACTTTTGGGCATAGACCCCCCACTCCAAAAGATGTCTGTAGATAAAATCAAGCTCTGACTTGGACCCCTTTTCACACCGAGATGCTTTTCAGGCACTTTCACGCTAAAAAGCTCACAAAAACCTATTTCCATTAAAATCAATGAATGCTTTCACACTGGGGTGGTGTGCTGGCAGGGAGGTGAGAAAACTCCTCTCCATTGAAATGAATAGAAAGCTCTTCAAAAGTGCTCGGTGTTTTACTGGTAGTTTAGAAGCGCCTCAGTGTGAAAGGGGCCTAAAGTTGAGTACTGTATTTCTATAGGTATTTGCTATTTACGTACTTTATGAAGCCTGACTGGAGAACTCCCAGGACGTTGCTAATAAAGACCATCTTGTTACTATTCTGCCTTCACCATCGCAGGAATGAGATCTCGGATGCCTGAGGTCACGGCTACTGTCAGGGGAGGAAGTGCAAGTGAAGGAGTTGTAATCAGAGAAGGTGAACAGTAACAGCTGGGCCCCTCTTGGCGGCGCCCTGGGTGTTTTCCAATCAGGCGGCCCCTCTTGGCGGCGCCCTGGGTGTTTTCCAATCAGGCGGCCCCTCTTGGCGGCGCCCTGGGTGTTTTCCAATCAGGCGGCCCCTCTTGGCGGCGCCCTGGGTGTTTTCCAATCAGGCGGCCCCTCTTGGCGGCGCCCTGGGTGTTTTCCAATCAGGCGGCCCCTCTTGGCGGCGCCCTGGGTGTTTTCCAATCAGGCGGCCCCTCTTGGCGGCGCCCTGGGTGTTTTCCAATCAGGCGGCCCCTCTTGGCGGCGCCCTGGGTGTTTTCCAATCAGGCGGCCCCTCTTGGCGGCGCCCTGGGTGTTTTCCAATCAGGCGGCCCCTCTTGGCGGCGCCCTGGGTGTTTTCCAATCAGGCGGCCCCTCTTGGCGGCGCCCTGGGTGTTTTCCAATCAGGCGGCCCCTCTTGGCGGCGCCCTGGGTGTTTTCCAATCAGGCGGCCCCTCTTGGCGGCGCCCTGGGTGTTTTCCAATCAGGCGGCCCCTCTTGGCGGCGCCCTGGGTGTTTTCCAATCAGGCGGCCCCTCTTGGCGGCGCCCTGGGTGTTTTCCAATCAGGCGGCCCCTCTTGGCGGCGCCCTGGGTGTTTTCCAATCAGGCTTCATGAGGTATGTCAATGGCTTTATAGCAAGGGCAGCATTCAATTCTGGTCAAACCTGCACAGCTTGTTATCTACAAATGTCCTTTATCTTCATTGGCAGGCTGCGCTCTGCTACACAAGTGTATAGAAATGTAAATGAGGATTCAGGCGACCTAACCAGGACAATGAACCTCAAAGTCCCAAATGTGATACAAGTGATACCACACGGTCACAAACATATTGATGATCACACATGGGACTGATATTCAGCGTCCTGGTTAGGTCGGCCTACATTTACTAGGAATTTACATTAATATACACTTGTAGTGCAGAGCGCAGGCTTTTAGATTGTATCTATTTGCATAGACAATGTATCGCTGCAGCAGCCCAACTATTCAGTGCATTTATTTATTTTTCACTTTCTTTGGCTATTTTTTTTTTTTGGTAAAGGTGAACTAACCCTTTAAGGTGGTTGTAAACCCGAAACCGGAAATGTCAGATATTGCAGCTTAGCAATCAGATGTGGTGGCTGCATTCATTTTATTTTAGGCTTTTTTTCTTTTACCTGGTGATCTGACCAGTAGTGCACACACCCACTCTGGATGAAGCAGCACAGGTGGCACGCCAAGATGGACTACTTTTGATAAACTCATTGAAGCTAAACTCCAGCTCAAACAAATGCAGCCATCACATCTAAGAATGAATAAGCTGCAATATAACGCTTGTTTCTGGGTTTTGTGCCTCATGAGCCGATTCCTGGGGAGGGGGGGGGGGGATTCCTGCAGAGAGGGGGGGGATTCCTGCAGAGAGGGGGGGGATTCCTGCAGAGAGGGGGGGGATTCCTGCAGAGAGGGGGGGGATTCCTGCAGAGAGGGGGGGGATTCCTGCAGAGAGGGGGGGGATTCCTGCAGAGAGGGGGGGGATTCCTGCAGAGAGGGGGGGGGGATTCCTGCAGAGGGGGGGGGGGATTCCTGCAGAGAGGGGGGGGGGATTCCTGCAGAGGGGGGGGGGATTCCTGCAGAGGGGGGGGGATTCCTGCAGAGGGGGGGGGATTCCTGCAGAGGGGGGGGGGATTCCTGCAGAGGGGGGGGGATTCCTGCAGAGGGGGGGGGGATTCCTGCAGAGGGGGGGGGGATTCCTGCAGATGGGGGGGGGGATTCCTGCAGAGGGGGGGGGGATTCCTGCAGGGAGGGGGGGGGATTCCTGCAGAGGGGGGGGGGGATTCCTGCAGAGAGAGGGGGGGGGATTCCTGCAGAGAGAGGGGGGGGGATTCCTGCAGAGAGAGGGGGGGGGATTCCTGCAGAGAGAGGGGGGGGATTCCTGCAGAGAGAGGGGGGGGATTCCTGCAGAGAGAGGGGGGGATTCCTGCAGAGAGGGGGGGGGGTGATTCCTGCAGAGAAGGGGGGGTGATTCCTGCAGAGAGGGGGGGTGATTCCTGCAGAGGGTCTCCTCATCTGGCTTAAGGCAAAGCTTAATTGGGCATTTTTGGTTAGGGTTTTGACCCCTTGGGGTTGTCTGAATATGCTTGAGCTGCACACTGCTACTTAAAAGGGTTGTAAAGGCAGAAGGTGCATTAAGATAAAAAGCCTGGTTTGCAGAGCCCCCCCCCCCAATACTTAACTGAACCCCCTCTCTATCCAGCGACATTGCATGAGACTCTGCCGCCCTGGGACTCTCCCTCCTCGTTGGCGCCATTGGCTCCTACTGCTGTCAATTAGTCAGTGAGCCCATGGGAAGATAGGGGGTGGGGCCTAGCCGCACAGAGCTGCAGCTTGGCTCGGGTGCCCCCATAGCAAGCTGTTTGCGGTGGGGGAAATGGCAGGAGGGAGGAGCCAGGAGCAGCGGCGTGGGACCAGAGAAGAGGAGGATCTGGGTTTCTCTGTGCAGAACCCTTACAGAGCCGGTAAGTAGAACATGTTTGTTATTTTTAAGCAAAAAAAGGAGACTTTTTAGAATCATTTTAAAGCTGAACATGGGAATTCGTCTACTTTGTAAAAACTGTGGGAATACCACTAGTTAAGTCCAAGGCGCCTGCCGCCTCGCCTCGTAGACTTAAATATTCACATCCGACAAGTTTGTGTTCCAGGAAGATAACTTCTGGAGCTTAGATGCTGCTCACTGTAGTCTGCTCTGCCTGCCCCTCCCCTCTTTTTGCCCATTCACAGAAGCCTTTGTATTTTGTGACGTCAAAATGCAAAGGCTTCTGTGAATGTGATTGTGTGAAGCGGTGACGTGTCACCACTTCACCTGGTCTGTCTCATCTCATACTTGGCTGTGTTACACTTCGGCTTACGCATTTCACCTCTTGTACTTCGGGCTGTATTGGATTAAGGAGACCCTTGTACTCGTACCCTTTCTTTTTCACTCTGTCCTACCCTTGTTTTTGTTTTTTTTTACTGTATTTATTATTTTAGTGTATTGTGTTTTTGTTTTTTGTATTTTGGCCAAAGTTTTTTTATGCCCATCTGTAAACTTTAAAAGTAAATCCATTTTAATAAAGAATATCTGATTTAAAAAAAACGATATGCCTGTCCGTGCTGAAAGCCTGTTCTTTCTGTAGATCGCACCGCCGCCATCGTTATCGGAGCCGCTAAAAGAATTATTCCGGCAACAGGAAGCGGTGAGGGGGAAACTTCGCCTGCAACACAGCATTGAAAGGGTAAGGACAAGATTTTATACATTCTAATATATATATATATATTACACATGCCTTGTAAACTACCAATAGAAATACACCCGCTTAGCTTGGCCACACCCCAAAAAAAACATTCTGAATACCGGTCCAAATTATCTTACAATGCCCAGAGACCTGAGCCCTGCTGTCTGGTGGGGTCTGTTTGCTGCATTGGGTGACCAGCACATCTAGGTAAAGTTGTAACCCTAAAAAAAAAAGAGAAATCCTGTTCCTTTTAAAGCAAGATATACACCATAGTGCTGTCATTTGTCCCATTCTAAGCTGTAAAATGCCTGGTTGATCCTGCTTGTTCCTGTGTCCCCCTATACCGAACCTCGGCAACCCATATGTCTTGGAAATACATTTCCTATGCTCCACTACACTGCAGAGTGCATGAGCACAGTGCTGGGACAAGGTCATTAAGAGGTGAACATGCCAAGCTCTGTCCCCCCCCCCCCCCAAAGATGTATGAGCAATATGTATCAGCAAAGCTCCCCCCACAAAAACACTAAGCACTAGTCTGCATGCTTACCCCCTAAGCATAAATCCCTCCTCCCAGTACAAATCCGCCCCTTTCCAGCAAAAATCATTGCCCCAATACCTAAAACGGATACTGCACTGTATATCTTCCTGTAACAGAGGGGTTTCCAGGATTTGTGATTGGTCACTTCACAACCCTTTCACATGGGGTGTACCCGCCCACTCGGCAGGCCGATCTCTCAGTTAATCACCACTGAGCGGGTGGATGACCGGTCTGTTTCCGCTTCACTGATGCAGACACATCTGCTCTCCTCTATGTGGCTGTCAGATGGAAACTGACCAACAGTCTGATCTCCTGTATGGATCCGCATCTGTTTTTGGGTGTCGGACATCACCGCTCCATAGAGGACAATGGATGATTCGATTTGTCTGCCTGAAAAACAGACTTGTGGACCCAATCGGTCCGTTGGTGTAAAAAGAGGCCTTAGCAGTCCCTAACCCAACTGATCAGCTGGGGGGGTAGTCATTCTGGTAAGTTGGATCTCCTTATACCTATTGGCCCCCACCCCCTCCCCCACCTGTGTTTATGGATCTGCAAGGCTGTAGTGGTGTCTATGGACACATCTGGAGGAGTTTGTAGTCTTGAATGTGATGTGACTCGTCTGATCTCTCGTCTGTAGGAGAAACTCATCGTGTCTTGTGAACAGGAGAACCTCAGAGTTCATTGCAGAGCGGCCAGGACAATTGCCAACCAGGCTGTGCCTTTTAGTGCCTGCACCATGCTGCTGGACTCGGAGGTGTACAACATGCCTCTGGAAAATCAGGTGAGTGCCGGGGGGGGGGCTGGATTATTGGGAAAGTAGGATTGGGATCGAAGCGATCCCAGGATGCACAGAAAACAAGTTTCTGGATTTAGGATCTGCACGACCTTCTTCATTCACCGCCTCCGTTTTCATGTAAGGAAGTTGGATCGTAGAAGTCTAACCACTTGGCTGCCCGAAAATTTACCCCCCTTCATGACCAGGACATTTTTTTGCGACACGGCACTTCGTTTGACCATTGAGTGGTCATTTTTTTTTTCATTTTTTGGCGCTAAAAACAAAAAGCAAAATTTTGGGGGAAAATGTAACTTTCTGCGATAAAACATCCTAGAATATTTTTGTAAAAATCGAATTTCATGAATATAGGTCAATGTGTATTCTGCCACATATTGTAACAAAACCCCAATAAGCGTATATTGATTGGGTTTGGTCTACAGCAGGGGTCTCAAACTGGCGGCCCTCCAGCTGTTGCGAAACTACAAGTCCCATGAGGCATTGCAAGGCTGACAGTTACAAGTATGACTCCCACGGGCAGAGGCATGATGGGACTTGTAGTTTCCCAACATCTGGAGGGCCGCCAGTTTGAGACCCCTGGTCTACAGACTATGGGATAGAGTTTACAAGTGGCGGAAATCAGCCACTTGTAGCAGCAGGACTGCCAAATTACGACGGACAATCTGCCACTGACCGTTTGTGGGAAGCAGTGACACCAATACAGTGATCAGTAGTAAAATGGTACTGTCACTGTATTAATGACATTGACTGGGAAGGGGTTAAATTAACCTCTAAAGAAAGTTCCTCCAAACTTTCTAAACAAAGGGCCAGTTTACTTCAGATTTTAGGAGGGCCGGACTGGGGCCATTGGGAGTAGAGAATGTCCAGTGGGGGGGGGGGGGGACTAGTGCCCCCTATTTGGGTGGTTTCAGCAACGAGCACGATTCCCCATTGTGTCGGTGAAAGGAATAGTGCCCCAAGGGCCAAAAAAGGCAAGCAAATGGCTGCATCTGGCCCCAGGGCCGCAGTTTGGAGACCCTCTTCTCTAGGGGCGATGAAAGGGTTAAATGTGTGCCTAGCCAGTGTTTGTGCTGCTTTTACAAAAGGATGCGCTAGATTGTCTGCTTAAAAATATATATATAAAAATAAATACAAAAGTGGGATTACCAATTGGACAGAAAACATTTGAGATCCAACTCTAAGGCCATGGGGACTTCAAGTATGGAGCCTTTGGATCCATTGGGTCTCATTCTGTGAACTAGATCCCGTGGGGTTGGAACCTCTCCAGTGTTCCGAGTCTCCCCTTGATTGGCGGGCGCCGGTGGACATCATGGGCCGGCACCCGCTGATCAGCTTCTGTTGTGACAAACCACTGAAGCAGTGCGCCCCCTGCAGGCGGAAGTGCAGAATTTTGTGTGTATCCGTTTACCTTTTTGGTCTACTTGGACAAGTAGTAAGAAAGCACACGCCCCTCCCCCTCTGAGGTCACCAACCTCATGTATCCAGAATTGAGTAACGATTGTACTTTAGTGTAGGAGGCGCAGCTCTGAATCTTCAGCCTTTTCTGGTTGTTTTGACATTTTTCTTCTTTGCAGGGAGATGA
The DNA here is from genome assembly GCA_029574335.1 of Rana kukunoris. Lineage (NCBI taxonomy): Eukaryota > Metazoa > Chordata > Amphibia > Anura > Ranidae > Rana > Rana kukunoris. Next base: position 17,547 of record JAJQKJ010002632.1, on the reverse strand, counting down.
AAATAAATCCGTCAGAGATCGGTTCAACGCCCGTCAGTTTCTGTCCTGGCTGCAAGATGTGGATGACAAATATGACCGGATGAAGGTGAGCGCCGCGTATACCTGCAGCTGCACAGCCATTGGTCCCTAATCAAATAGTTGGGACCATGAAAAATAATTGAATGATGAACAAACGATACAATTGGCGGAATACAAAACTTTCAGACTGTCCCCAGACAATAGAATGGCTTTATCCTGGATTATTTGGGATAAATCGATTGTTTCCATTGTCTGGGGAAAGTCTGGAGGTTTCGAATTCCGGAAATTGTATCGTTTGTTCATCCAATTATTTCATGATTTTAATGTTTGCAACATAAGATGTATATGTATTGTATGCAATGATCTTTTTGTATGAATACATTTGCTCAAAATTTTTGGGGGGGGGCGCAAAGGAAAAATAAAATTGCAGTTTCACTGTGCCATCAATTTGCAGCCACTGTGCCATCAATTTGCAGCTTCACTGTGCCATCAATTTGCAGCTTCACTGTGCCATCAATTTGCAGCTTCACTGTGCCATCAATTTGCAGCTTCACTGTGCCATGCCATTAAACTAGCCACTGTGCCATGCCATTAAACTAGCCACTGTGCCATGCCATTAAACTAGCCACTGTGCCATGCCATTAAACTAGCCACTGTGCCATGCCATTAAACTAGCCACTGTGCCATGCCATTAAACTAGCCACTGTGCCATGCCATTAAACTAGCCACTGTGCCATGCCATTAAACTAGCCACTGTGCCAATTGTCCCCACTGTGCCCTGCAAATTGCTCTCTTCCCCCCCCCCCCCCCCCCCCTGCCCAGCACTTACCTTTACCAGAGTCAGGCATCCACGTCCCACGATGTCTTCTCCCGCCCTCGATGACTGACAGGCGTCTCAGACAATCAGGTTACCGGTAGCCAGAACTGTCCAATCTGATTGGCTGAGACGCCTGTCATCTTATCCAAGGGGCGTACAGTCTGTGCGCTTCGAGAATAAGCTTCCGGGACCCGAGGGCTGTACTGGGAAAGCCTGTTGGCTCTGATAGACATTTCCCTCCAGCCAACCAGCTGCCGTTATTCAGATGGCCGGACATGAGCGCCGACCATCTGAATAACAGCGGCAGCGGCGATAATAACATAGATTTGTGCAATGCATGAATCTGTGTTATTAGACTCCGTGGCGGTGAGAGCCAGAGTGGGCGGCGCTCCAGCGCCCTCTATAGACGAACCGCCACTGATACATTTATATTTTTCTATATAATTAGTTTTTGTTGCCCTTCAATCCCAAACAAAGGTTTTTTCACACGCGAGCCTTTAAGGGATGATGGCAACCACATGTTTTGACGTATGAGTTCACTAAAGTTTAAAAGGTGTGTGTGTGTGTGTGTGTGTGTGTGTGTGTGTGTGTGTGTGTGTACACTCAGTGGAACCTCTAATTACGAGTATAATCCGTTCCAGGAGAATGCTTGTAATCCAAAGCACTTGCATGTCAAAACGAGTTTCCCCATAATTTTTTCCATATTGACTTCAATGGCATGCAATACCGCGTGTGACCAGAGGTGGGGGGGGGGCGCCTGAGAGCCTCAGAAATACTCGGACAGCTCGGCTGAACTGGGAAAAACCTTGGAAAGGCTCGGGAACTGAGTATTTCTGATCGGCTCTGGCGCCCCCGCTACTCCTGGCCAAACGCGGCACTGCACTTAAATCGCACTCATTTGACGTGTTTGCTGTAATGACAGAATAGTCGCCGCGTTTGTTTTTAATGGTCGTCTTTTTCTTTGCCCCTCCCCCTGCAGACATGCGTGTTAATGAGACAGCAACATGAAGCCGCCGCCTTGAACGCTGTCCAGAGGATGGAGTGGCAGTTGAAGATGCAGGAACTGGATCCAACCGGACACAAATCCCTCTGCGTCAACGAGGTTCCCTCTTTCTATGTGCCAATGGTGGACGTGAACGATGACTTTGTGCTCTTGCCAGCATGACAAGGCGGACTCTCCGGGGTTATTTTTTGGTTTTATTTTATTTTTTTATTTTCATTCAAAACTGGCAAGGGCCGGCCCCCTTGGCTAAGAAGAGCTCAGTTTTCGCTTGCACAGCTGCATCGAGAAATAAAGCCCCTCCCCTCCCCCCACCACTCACCGTGCAATCTTCAGAAATCGAAATCTTTTAAAACGACCTTTTTTAATTATTTTATTTTTTTTGGCTTTATGTTCCACCTTGTCGGGACATGGTGCGAAGAGGCAAAAAGAAGCCTCCAGCCGCTGACTACCTCAGGTCAGCCAACGCCGGGCCCACTTTGCAAAGCAGATGGGGCCCCTTTTTTATTTTTAATACACTTTTCTGTTCCTGGAAACTTCCTGCAGGTCCTGCATGTGGTTCATACTGGTTTAGGATCCTCACCCCCCCCCCCCCCCTTGTGCTCCTATCCAGCAGCAGCGAGCATGGCTGTCCTGAATTTCATTTTAAAAAGGAGACCAACACCCGGTTTGTGTCGCACGTCCCTCCTTTTCCCATCTTTTAACCTCCTCGGGCATTTTGTTTTCTCTTTTCGGAGAACTTTAACTTGAAAACACTACAGAGCCAATACTCTCCTATATGTATAAAAAAAAGTATCTGGTAAATTCTGTACAGTTTTTTATACACATTACCCGATGTACTTTGCTGCCTTCTAGATAAATTATTTTGCAAACACATTACTGCACAGTTGTAAATAACTTATGTACTGTAACATCACTTTCAGTTTTGTGTAAAGAAATAAATTAAAAACTAAAAAAAAAAATCACAAAACAACTTTGTAATATATAAAGTTCCCGCGAGGCAGCACCTTCCTCCGAGTTCATTGATGGGAGTTTTGGGGTAACAGACGGGCCAAAAAAAGTGCTGTTTATCTTCAGTATTTTGCTATTTTTTTTTGTCTCCATTTGTGATTTCTCATTATTCTTCATGCCTTATGGAAAACGGCGACTTCAGATTCTGCCAATGGTTGGACCTCGCGCTGCAGAAGAGGACGCCATTACAGCTTCACGCCATTACACTTCATTTAATGACTTCCAACTTTTTTGGGGTTTTCTGTTAAGTTATCAGTGAATATTTTTGGGTTTATTTTATATTGTCTTGGTACTTGTAGCTGGTAAATAGAAAAAAAAAATTCCCGGTGTCGTAAACGATGGTGGCCATGGGGCTCTGCTTGGACTAGACATGTGCACTGCCGAATTTTCTTTTTTCGGAAATTCAAATTTTCGTATTTTTGGTTTTCAGAGATTTCCAAGTTGGGAAGCGTTCGAAATTTGGGCGGCGTTCGAAATTTGGGCGGCGTTCGAAATTTGGGCGGCGTTCGAAATTTGGGCGGCTACAAATTTGTCAAAATTCTTTAAACGAATTGCACATGTCTAGCCTGGACCCCGATGGAAGAACCACGGTGACCTGTAGCGTGCCCAACCCCCCCCCCCCCCCAGTTTTACCTTCTATAGAATGTCCACATAGTAATGTGTCCTCCTCGTTGGGATAACTATGGAAGCCCCTTGTGCCCCGCCTTACATCTTATGATCGTTTTGTACTTGCTAACCCCACGCGTTTCTCGAGCCGTCCAGTTCTGTGGTTCATCCATAAACTTCTTGTACTTGTATTTTTTTTTCTGTTAACTTTGAATTGGGTTCTGTCCTCGAGTTGATCTTTTCAGTTTGGTGTGTGAGAGAATACTGTATCCACCCCCCCCACCCCCCCCCCCCCGAGGCCACACAAGGTGGTCTTGTGTCCATTCCTGCAGAGGTCGGTGGAGAGTCTTTTAAGACAACCGGAGTGACTTGTATAGTTGCTGCTCAGGGTACATTCCTGGCGCACAGAATTGTGTTCTTGGACCAGTTAGGCCTCATTCACACGGGCGTGCTACAGTGTATGCCTGTGTGATGGGCGTGTTTGCCTGCTAGGGGCTTGCACCGGTGTTATACATCCCCGTGCATGCAGTCCTATTTGTGTCAATTGGAACGCAGCGGCTGTACAGCAACCCCTGTTAAACATGCTAGTGGGTGTTCCCAAAAGGTGTGCAGGGCTGTCAAATTGGCAGCAGCTGTGTCCCAATTTGACGGGAATAGGGACTGTTTGCACCAAGATGCATGGAACACCTAGGCATCCCCATGCATACCAGCGGCGCTGGCATAGGTGTATGCTGTACTACACCCCTGTGAATACGACCCTATTGTAACCTACCAGTTTAGGTAGCTTGACCTATGACTAGAACATTCGTTCACATCTCAAAAGCTGGTTCTGAGTTTTGTGCAAGTTGTGCAGGGCGGCGGCGTGGTCTCTATGGGTGGGCGGCGGCGGCGTGGTCTCTATGGGTGGGCGGCGGCGGCGTGGTCTCTATGGGTGGGCGGCGGCGGCGGCATGGTCTCTATGGGTGGGCGGCGGCGTGGTCTCTATGGGTGGGCGGCGGCGGCGTGGTCTCTATGGGTGGGCGGCGGCGGCGTGGTCTCTATGGGTGGGCGGCGGCGGCGTGGTCTCTATGGGTGGGCGGCGTGGTCTCTATGGGTGGGCGGCGGCGTCTCTATGGGTGGGCGGCGGCGTCTCTATGGGTGGGCGGCGGCGGCGTGGTCTCTATGGGTGGTTAGTGGCAGCGGCGGCGGCGACGTGGTCTCTATGGGTGGTTAGTGGCAGCGGCGGCGACGTGGTCTCTATGGGTGGTTAGTGGCAGCGGCGGCGACGTGGTCTCTATGGGTGGTTAGTGGCAGCGGCGGCGACGTGGTCTCTATGGGTGGTTAGTGCCAGCGGCGGCGACGTGGTCTCTATGGGTAGTTAGTGGCGGCGGCGTCTCTATGGGTGGTTAGTGCCAGCGGCGGCGACGGCGTGGTCTCTATGGGTGGTTAGTGGCAGCGGCGTGGTCTCTATGGGTCTACCATTGTCTGTCTTCAGCTCATTTGTCTTGTCTTCAGTAAAAGATGTTTTTTTTTTATTGTCTCGGACTATTGAGATGTGTTGTGTGCTTAACTTTCCTCAGTCTCTGAACGATCGATGTGTGTTGTATGATTGTATTGGTGATTTGCTCCTCTTCCCAGTCTGTGTGGTTTGTCCAGTCATTAGTTGGGGGGGGGGGGGGGTCTCTCTGGTTTGTCCAGTCATTGGTTAGGGGGGGTCTCTGGTTTGTCCAGTCATTGGTTAGGGGGGGTCTCTGGTTTGTCCAGTCATTGGTTAGGGGGGGGGGGGGGTCTCTCTGGTTTGTGCTCCATACAGTTCACCCTCCTGAGGATTTGCTGTTTTTAGTTACTATTTTTTTGCATGTATTTGCGGTCTTTGCTGTGAGGTTTCTTGTTACATTCCACAGTACAGGACGATCAGTCAGAGCGAGTCTCTTCTCCCCTGTAACAGCATATAGGGCCGTGGACGTGGTATGTCCCCCCGTGGACGTGGTATGTCCCCCCGTGGACGTGGTATGTCCCCCCGTGGACGTGGTATGTCCCCCCGTGGACGTGGTATGTCCCCCCGTGGACGTGGTATGTCCCCCCGTGGACGTGGTATGTCCCCCCGTGGACGTGGTATGTCCCCCCGTGGACGTGGTATGTCCCCCCGTGGACGTGGTATGTCCCTTTACGCACCCCGTTAGACTCTGACTGGCGGGTCATTCCTGGCTTCTGAGCCGGTATCGGAACACACAGGATATGACGGAGGCCGTCGGTGAAGATTTATCAGCATTGTGTATCTCTGTATTCTCCAGCACATTCTTTTTAATAGTCGGAATAGAGCACCGGATTGGACATCCAGGCGGTGGCGCCGGAGTTCACAATTTTATTTTAAGTTGACTTTTGAACACGGTCTGTCAGTGGCATGCGAGGTATAAATGGATGAATACAGTTGCCCTGTCCTGCAGATTCCATAGTAATTTGTAGCCTCCGATGTTCGGAGATCGGCGTGATTTCAGATTCCTCGCCTCCGTCTGCATACAGAAAATGTTAACTGACCTTTTTGGCCGGAGCTAAAATCAGGAGTTGAATTTTGGTTAATATTTAAAAGTGACCACTAGGGGGCGAACTTGCTCTTTTCCTAACTAGAAGTAAATGCATCATATTTGGTGTCGGCATTTTCCTTTGTGTGGCTGGAGGTGGAAACAAGTCGCTTACAGATTAGATGCGCATTTTCTGCAGCCAGGGAGCCCAAGTGCCGTGTACTGCCGCCCATAGATATAAATGGCTGTACACGGGTATAAGCCAATACTTGAATTCACCCGTGTACAGCGTATGGACTGTTCCACATAGGTCCATGTGTCACATGTGGGTCTATGGGAGTACTGGCATACCGCCCCCCCACAGACATTAATGGCTGTATGCCAGTACTCCTAGACCTACGTGTGACACATGGACCTACTCAGGTCTGAGTACTGGCATACAACCTCTCTGCATACTTCTCCCCATAGACATGAATGGCTGTGCCAGGCTGTAGGACAGTACTCCAATCTGAGTGGGTGCTGCCTATTGCCCTCCATAGATGTGAATGGCTGTGTGAGGCTGTAGGCCAGATCGGAGTAAATGCACAACCATTCATGTCTATGGGGGGCAGTATGCAGCACACCTATTAAGGCTTAAGTACTGGCACATAGCCTGGCACAGCATTTCATGTCTATAAGGGCAATATAAAGAACCCACTCAGAACTGAGTACTGTCCTACAGCTTGGCACAGCCATTCATGTCTATAGGGGGGAACTATGCAACACCCACTCAGATCCCCATACTGTCTTACAGTCTGGCATAGCCATTCATGTCTATGGGGGGGACGGGGACTATGCAGCACCCACTCAGATCTGAGTACTGGCATACAGCCTTGTGCATGCTTAACCCCCCCCCCCCCCCCCCATAGACATGAATGGCTGTGCATCTACTTGGGTCTGGGTACTGGCCTACAGCCATTCATGTCTATGGGGGGGGGGGGGACAATGCAGCACCCACTCAGATCTGAGTGTGCATGCTGCCCCCCCCCCCCCCCAATAAACATGAATGGCTGTGCTTCTACTCGGGGTCTGAGTGCTGGTCTACAACCTTACACAGCCATTCATTTCTATTGGGGGCACTATGCAGCACCTACGGGTCTAAGTACTGGCCTACAGCCTTGTGCATACTGCCCCCCATAGACATGAATGATTGTGCATCTACTTGGGTCTGGGTACTGGCCTACAGCCATTCATGTCTATGGGGGGGGGGGGGGGGGACAATGCAGCACCCACTCAGATCTGAGTACTGGCATACAGCCTTGTGCATACTGCCCCCCCCCATAGACATGAATGGCTGTGCTTCTACTCGGGTCTGAGTACTGGTCTACAATCTCACACAGCCATTCATGTCTATTGTGGGCACTATGCAGCACCTACTCAGGTCTGAGTACTGACCTGCAGCCTTGTGCATACTGCCCCCCATAGACATAAATGGCAGCACCTACTCAGGTTTGACTGACAAACAGCCATTCATGTCTATAGGGGGCAGTATGCAGCACCCACCAGTATTTAGGTCTGAGTACTGGCATATACCCATTTATGTCTATGGGGGGGGGGTCAGTACACAACGGACTCAGATCTGAGTACTGTCATGTCTATAGGGGGCCGTATGCAGCATCTGGGCTTCCTGAGTGCAGCAAAAGCTCCGGAATCATACGCTGTGCGCATGAGAATTTTGTAAGCTCTACCTGCCCGCCACCTTCAACCTCCCAGGTAGCGAATGACCAATCATCTCGCTAGTTTCTGTGGTGTTGGCTGCCTATAAATGGGGGTTCTTTAATTCTTATGGGGGGCATTTTATAAAACGCTAGGAGCTGCTTATGCAAGTCACAGGCCCGTTCCATCCAATCCCATCGCTGGAAGGTCAACAATTTCGGGGGCTCATGGTGTCACCTCGACTAGGGGGGGGTTAGGGTTGGCACTGTGTGCTTTGACACCGTGGGTGGGTGGGGCTGTGAATGGCATTGGGGACACCCCTTGTGGTTTTTTTTTCTATCGGGTGGTGAAATCCCCAGACGATTCTTTTTAACACGCCCCCTTTTAACGTGAGATTTCCGGACTACTCCTATAGAGGGATCGATCGATCGATGTCGTGTTTTTTTTTTCCTCTTTTTTCAGTACCAAGGCATGAGACATTCACAATCAGAAGTTGAAACGTTTTATTTATTCTTTTAGCACACCTGTGTCTCCTTTTTTTTTTTCCTCTCACCTGTGGTATGTTTGATGTCTCAGCAGATTGTATATTTCCCTCCTGTATTGGTTCTACGAGACATTTGTACATAATTGTGTAAATATCGATCTTAGCGGGTCGCTCCACACCCTTTGTAACAGTTCACTTTGCGTACAGTGTGTGGATGGATACAGCAGCCAGATTGCGTTCTTTAAAATGTTAACAATGTCATTTTTTTTTTTTTTTTCACTTGGTTGTGTACATATTGTTTGGCAGTGCTGGTGCTGCCTGTGCACTGCGCTGCCCCCTTTTTTTGCGGTTCAATCATTCAGCTGTATACAACTTCCTGCAGAAATACGACACAAATTGTTATTTTCTACAACTGCATGTACAGAGAGAAGGCCAGAAATGCTGTTGTCCCTCAGAGATAATGTTCGTAAATAAATTAAAAAAAACAAAAAAAAAAATAATGGTGTGGCGTGTTTTATCTATTGTTCAAGTTTGGCGGTACGTTTCCGGATGATCCGTTCTCAACCTCCACATGGAGGCGTCCTTCAAGGGTCACTGAAGGAAAATGATTTCTTTAAAATAACAAACATGTAATACTTGCCTCCGCTGTGCAGTTCGTTTTGCATCCACGTCTTCTGGGGTCCCTTGGCAGCTGACTCTGGTCCTCAGTGCAAGAACTAACCACCTTCATGCGAGAGAGCTCGCATGGTGATGAGTCCTTGTAGGCGCGCTCCCGTGATACAGCGAGCGACCATAGCCGCTCACTGTATCACTTGGCCCCGCCCCTCAGCGTGTCGCGTCACTGGATGTGATTGACAGCAGCGCCAGCCAATGGCTGCGCTGCTCTCAATCCATCCGCTCTAGCCAATCAGCGGCGAAGAGGATCTCGGGACCGAGCGTGGGACTTTCGAGGGGTCAGGTAAGTAAAAAAAAAAAAAAAAAAAACGGGGGTTCGGTGAAAAAAAATTATCCTTTAAAGTAACATACCGGTCTCACAGAACCCCTACTAATTGCTAAATCTAAAGCTCACATTATTGTGGTGATCAGTGAGAAGAATGTCCCTTACATTGGTGATCAGTGGGAAGAATGTCCCTTACATTGGTGATCAGTGAGAAGAATGTCCCTTACATTGGTGATCAGTGGGAAGAATGTCCCTTACATTGGTGATCAGTGAGAAGAATGTCCCTTACATTGGTGATCAGTGGGAAGAATGTCCCTTACATTGGTGATCAGTGAGAAGAATGTCCTTACATTGGTGATCAGTGGGAAGAATGTCCCTTACATTGGTGATCAGTGGGAAGAATGTCCCTTACATTGGTGATCAGTGAGAAGAATGTCCCTTACATTGGTGATCAGTGGGAAGAATGTCCCTTACATTGGTGATCAGTGGGAAGAATGTCCCTTACATTGGTGATCAGTGAGAAGAATGTTCCTTACATTGGTGATCAGTGGGAAGAATGTCCCTTACATTGGTGATCAGTGAGAAGAATGTTCCTTACATTGGTGATCAGTGAGAAGAATGTTCCTTACATTGTTGATCAGTGAGAAGAATGTTCCTTACATTGGTGATCAGTGAGAAGAATGTCCCTTACATTGGTGGTCAGTGAGAAGAATGTTCCTTACATTGGTGATCAGTGAGAAGAATGTCCCTTACATTGGTGATCGGTGAGAAGAATGTTCCTTACATTGGTGATCAGTGGGAAGAATGTTCCTTGAATTGGTGATTGGTGAGAAGAATGTTCCTTACATTGTTGATCAGTGAGAAGAATGTTCCTTACATTGGTGGTCAGTGAGAAGAATGTTCCTTACATTGGTGATCAGTGAGAAGAATGTCCCTTACATTGGTGATCGGTGGGAAGAATGTTCCTTACATTGTTGATCAGTGAGAAGAATGTTCCTTACATTGGTGATCAGTGAGAAGAATGTCCCTTACATTGGTGATCAGTGAGAAGAATGTCCCTTACATTGTTGATCAGTGAGAAGAATGTCCCTTACATTGGTGGTCAGTGAGAAGAATGTTCCTTACATTGGTGATCAGTGAGAAGAATGTCCCTTACATTGGTGATCGGTGAGAAGAATGTTCCTTACATTGTTGATCAGTGAGAAGAATGTTCCTTACATTGGTGATCAGTGAGAAGAATGTCCCTTACATTGGTGATCGGTGGGAAGAATGTTCCTTACATTGGTGATCAGTGAGAAGAATGTCCCTTACATTGGTGATCGGTGGGAAGAATGTCCCTTACATTGGTGATCAGTGAGAAGAATGTTCCTTACATTGGTGATCAGTGAGAAGAATGTCCCTTACATTGGTGATCAGTGAGAAGAATGTCCCTTACATTGGTGATCGGTGGGAAGAATGTTCCTTACATTGGTGATCAGTGAGAAGAATGTTCCTTACATTGGTGATCAGTGAGAAGAATGTTCCTTACATTGGTGATCAGTGAGAAGAATGTTCCTTACATTGGTGATCAGTGAGAAGAATGTCCCTTACATTGGTGATCAGTGGGAAGAATGTCCCTTACATTGGTGATCAGTGGGAAGAATGTCCCTTACATTGGTGATCAGTGAGAAGAATGTCCCTTACATTGGTGATCAGTGGGAAGAATGTCCCTTACATTGGTGATCAGTGGGAAGAATGTCCCTTACATTGGTGATCAGTGAGAAGAATGTCCCTTACATTGGTGATCAGTGAGAAGAATGTCCCTTACATTGGTGATCAGTGAGAAGAATGTCCCTTACATTGGTGATCAGTGAGAAGAATGTCCCTTACATTGGTGATCAGTGGGAAGAATGTTCCTTACATTTGGTGATCAGTGGGAAGAATGTCCCTTACATTGGTGATCAGTGGGAAGAATGTCCCTTACATTGGTGATCAGTGGGAAGAATGTCCCTTACATTGGTGATCAGTGGGAAAGAATGATTGGTGATTGGAGAAGAATGTCCCTTACATTGGTGATCAGTGAGAAGAATGTCCCTTACATTGGTGATCAGTGGGAAGAATGTTCCTTACATTGGTGATCAGTGAGAAGAATGTCCCTTACATTGGTGATCAGTGAGAAGAATGTCCCTTACATTGGTGATCAGTGGGAAGAATGTTCCTTACATTGGTGATCAGTGAGAAGAATGCCTCTTACATTGGTGATCAGTGAGAAGAATGTCCCTTACATTGGTGGTCAGTGAGAAGAATGTCCCTTACATTGGTGATCAGTGAGAAGAATGTCCCTTACATTGGTGATCAGTGAGAAGAATGTCCCTTACATTGGTGATCAGTGGAAGAATGTCCCTTACCATTGGTGATCAGTGAGAAGAATGTCCCTTACATTGGTGATCAGTGAGAAGAATGTCCTTACATTGGTGATCAGTGAGAAGAATGTCCCTTACTTTGGTGATCAGTGAGAAGAATGTCCCTTACATTGGTGATCAGTGGGAAGAATGTTCCTTACATTGGTGATCAGTGGGAAGAATGTCCCTTACATTGGTGATCAGTGGGGAAGAATGTCCCTTACATGGTGATCAGTGGGAAGAAGAATGTCCCTTATTTTGATCAGTGGTGAAGAGGGAAAGAATGTCCTTACATTGGTGATCAGTGAGAAGAATGTCCCTTACATTGGTGATCAGTGGGAAGAATGTTCTTACATTGGTGATCAGTGTCATGGGAAGAATGTTCCTTACATTGGTGATCAGTGAGAAGAATGTCCCTTACATTGGTGATCAGTGAGAAGAATGTCCCTTCCTTACATTGGTGATCAGTGGGAAGAATGTTCCTTACATTGGTGATCAGGTGAGAAGAATGCCTCTTACATTGGTGATCAGTGAGAAGAATGTCCCTTACATTGGTGGTCAGTGAGAAGAAGAATGTCCCTTACATTGGTGATCAGTGAGAAGAATGTCCCTTACATTGGTGGTCAGTGAGAAGAGAATGTCCCTTACATTGGTGATCAGTGGGAAGAATGTCCCTTACATTGGTGGATCAGTGAGAAGAATGAATGTCCCTTACATTGGTGATCAGTGAGATGAAGAATGTTCCTTACATTGGTGATCGTGTGGGAAGATTGTCCCTTACATTGGTGATCGGTGGGAAGAATGTCCCTTACATTGGTGATCAGTGAGAAGAATGTCCCTTACATTGGTGATCTGTGTGAGAAGAATGTTCCTTACATTGGGTGATCGGTGGGAAGAATGTCCCTTACATTGGTTGATCGGTGGGAAGAAGAATGTCCTTACATTGGTGATCGGTGGGAAGAATGTTCCTTACATTGGTGATGGGTGAGAAGAATGTTCCTTACATTGGTGATCAGTGAGAAGAATGTCCCTTACATTGGTGATCAGTGGGGAAGAATGTCCCTTACATTGGTGATCATGTGGGAAGAATGTCCCTTACATTGGTGATCAGTGAGAAGAATGTCCCTTACATTGGGATCAGTGAGAAGAATGTCCCTTACATTGGTGATCAGTGAGAAGAATGTCCCTTACTTTGGTGATCAGTGAGAAGAATGTTCCTTACATTGGTGATCAGTGAGAAGAATGTCCCTTACATTGGTGATCAGTGGGAAGAATGTCCCTTACATTGGTGATCAGTGGGAAGAAGAATGTCCCTTTACATTGGTGATCAGTGGGGAAGAATGTCCCTTACATTGGTGATCAGTGAGAAGAATGTCCCTTACATTGGTGATCAGTGAGAAGAATGTCCCTTACATTGGTGATCAGTGGGGAAGAATGTCCCTTACATTGGTGATCAGTGGGAAGAATGTCCCTTACATTGGTGATCAGTGGGGGAAGAATGTCCCTTACATTGGTGATCAGTGAGAAGAATGTCCCTTACATTGGTGATCAGTGAGAAGAATGTCCCTTACATTGGTGATCAGTGGGAAGAATGTCCCTTACATTGGTGATCAGTGGGAAGAATGTCCTTTACATTGGTGATCAGTGAGAAGAATGTCCCTTACATTGGTGATCAGTGGGAAGAATGTCCTTTACATTGGTGATCAGTGAGAAGAATGTCTCTTACATTGGTGATCAGTGAGAAGAATGCCTCTTACATTGGTGATCAGTGAGAAGAATGTCCCTTACATTGGTGATCAGTGAGAAGAATGTCTCTTACATTGGTGATCAGTGAGAAGAATGTCCCTTACATTGGTGATCAGCGGTGAAGAATGTCCCACTTACATTGTGTGATCAGTGAGAAGAATGTCCCTTACATTGGTGATCAGTGGGAAGAATGTCCCTTACATTGGTGATCAGTGAGAAGAATGTCCCTTACATTGGTGATCAGTGGGAAGAATGTCCCTTACATTGGTGATCAGTGAGAAGAATGTCCCTTACATTGGTGATCAGTGAGAAGAATGTCCCTTACATTGGTGATCAGTGAGAAGAATGTCCCTTACATTGATGATCGGTGAGAAGAATGTCCCTTACATTGATGATCGGTGAGAAGAATGCTCCTTACATTGGTGATCGGTGAGAAGAATGTCCCTTACATTGGTGATCAGTGGGAAGAATGTCCCTTACATTGGTGATCAGTGAGAAGAATGTCCCTTACATTGGTGATCGGTGGGAAGAATGTCCTTTACATTGGTGATCAGTGAGAAGAATGTCCCTTACATTGGTGATCAGTGAGAAGAATGTCCCTTACATTGGTGATCAGTGGGAAGAATGTCCCTTACATTGGTGATCAGTGGGAAAGAATGTTCCCTTACATTGGTGATCAGTGAGAAGAATGTTCCTTACATTGGTGATCAGTGAGAAAGAATGTCCCTTACATTGGTGATCAGTGAGAAGAATGTCCCTTACATTGGTGATCAGTGGGAAGAAATGTCCCTTACATTGGTGATCAGTGGGAAGAATGTCCCTTACATTGGTGATCAGTGAGAAGAATGTCCCTTACATTGGTGATCAGTGAGAAGAATGTCCCTTACATTGGTGATCAGTGAGAAGAATGTCCCTTACATTGGTGATCAGTGAGAAGAATGTCCCTTACATTGGTGATCAGTGAGAAGAATGTCCCTTACATTGGTGATCAGTGGAAGAAGAATGTCCCTTACATTGGTGATCAGTGAGAAAGAATGTCCCTTACATTGGTGATCAGTGAGAAGAATGTCCCTTACATTGGTGATCAGTGAGAAGAATGTCCTTTACATTGGTGATCGGTGAGAAGAATGTCCCTTACATTGGTGATCGGTGAGAAGAATGTCCCTTACATTGGTGATCAGTGAGAAGAATGTCCCTTACATTGGTGATCAGTGGGAAGAATGTCCCTTACATTGGTGATCAGTGAGAAGAATGTCCCTTACATTGGTGATCAGTGGGAAGAATGTTCCTTACATTGGTGATCAGTGAGAAGAATGTCCCTTACATTGGTGATCAGTGAGAAGAATGTTCCTTACATTGGTGATCAGTGGGAAGAATGTCCCTTACATTGGTGATCGGTGAGAAGAATGTCCCTTACATTGGTGATCGGTGAGAGAAGAATGTCCCTTACATTGGTGATCAGTGAGAAGAATGTCCTTTACATTGGTGATCAGTGGGGAAGAATGTCCCCTTAAATTGGTGATCTGTGAGAAGAATGTCCCTTACATTGGTGATCAGTGGGAAGAATGTCCCTTACATTGGTGATCAGTGAGAAGAATGTCCCTTACATTGGTGATCAGTGAGAAGAATGTCCCTTACATTGGTGATCAGTGAGAAGAATGTCCCTTACATTGGTGATCAGTGAGAAGAATGCTCCTTACATTGGTGGTAAAAGCAAAGGAGAAGGCCTTCAAAAAATACAAGGCTGAGAGATCATCATCAGCATTCAAACTTTACAAAGAATGCAACAAGAAATGTAGAGATGCAATCAGGGCTGCTAAGATAGAACATGAAAGACACATAGAGGAGGAAGCAAAAAAAAAAAAATGGGGGGAGAACCTCTGGGGGGGGGGGGGATCTAGGGTGAAAAAGGACCTGGGGGTCTAGTAAATAGTAATCATAGGCTCAGGTATAGGGAGGTAGGATCTCAGGTATGGGGGGGAGAACCTTTGGGGGGATCTAGGTTGGAAAAGGACCTGGGGGTCCTAGTAGATGATAGGCTCAGGTATGGGGAGGGAGGAGCTCAGGTATGGGGGGGGGAAATCTCTGGGGGGGGATCTAGGGTAGAAAAGGACCTGGGGGTCCTAGTAGATGAGAGGCTCAGCAATGCCAAGCTCCTGCTAACAAAGCAAACAGAATATTGGCATGGGATGAACTCCAGAGATAAACCGATAATTCTCCCCTCTACAAGACTCTGGTCCGGCCGCACCTGGAGTATGCCGTCCAGTTCTGGCACGGGTCCTCAGGAAGGATGTACTGGAAATGGAGAGAGTACAGAGAAGGACAACAAAGCTAATAATGGGTCTGGAGGAGGAATGGAGGATATTAGTGATGAGGAAAGTTTGGGGGCTCTGAACTTATTCTCTCTGGAGAAGAGACGGGGGAGGGGAGATGATTTCACAAACACCGGACTGGTGACCCTACAATGGGGAGAAAAGTTTTCCGTGGCCAGTCGCCTTCTCTTCCGTCTCGGAGAGCAGCACTTGAGTCTCCCTGAGTGTTTGTATTGCCCTTGTGATGTCACAACGCTCGCCGCTTTCCATTGGAAGTGAATGAGACAAATAACTCAGGAAATGTCCTTCAGTCTTGTTTGCATGGCGGCTCCTCAGATCAGATTTCTGGGGCTCTCTGCCTAAAACAAACTACAACCTTGAGATGGATACGGAGAGCTCAGCGTACCTGTGCTCCAGCCATTGCTGTACTGCGACAGTCTCTTCTGTAACCTGATGATCCCGGAACACGCCAGCCAGGGGTGCTGGAACTTCATAGCTGTACTGTGACAGTCCCTTCTGTAACCTGATGATCCCGGAACACGCCAGCCGGGGGTGCTGGAATTTCACTGCTGTACTTAGACGGTCCCTTCTGTAACCTGATGATCCTGGAACACACCTGCCAGGGGTGCTGGAACTTCATTGCTGTACTGCGACAGTCTCTTCTGTAACCTGATGATCCCGGAACACACCTGCCAGGGGTGCTGGAACTTCATTGCTGTACTGCGACAGTCTCTTCTGTAACCTGATGATCCCGGAACACGCCAGCCGGGGGTGCTGGAACTTCATAGCTGTACTGCGACAGTCCCTTCTGTAACCTGATGATCCCGGAACACGCCAGCCGGGGGTGCTGGAACTTCATTGCTGTACTTAGACGGTCCCTTCTGTAACCCGATGATCCCGGAACACGCCTGCCAGGGGTGCTGGAACTTCATAGCTGTACTGCGACAGTCCCTTCTGTAACCTGATGATCCCGGAACATGCCTGCCAGGGGTGCTGGAACTTCATAGCTGTACTGCGACAGTCCCTTCTGTAACCTGATGATCCCGGAACACGCCAGCCAGGGGTGCTGGAATTTCACTGCTGTACTGCGACAGTCCCTTCTGTAACCTGATGATCCCGGAACACGCCAGCCGGGGGTGCTGGAACTTCATAGCTGTACTGCGACAGTCCCTTCTGTAACCTGATGATCCCGGAACACGCCAGCCAGGGGTGCTGGAACTTCATAGCTGTACTGTGACAGTCCCTTCTGTAACCTGATGATCCTGGAACACGCCAGCCGGGGGTACTGGAACTTCATAGCTGTACTGTGACAGTCCCTTCTGTAACCTGTTGATCCTGGAAGACGCCTGACAGGGGTGCTGGAACTTTATTGCTGTACTTAGACGGTCCCTTCTGTAACCTGATGATCCTGGAAGACGCCTGACAGGGGTGCTGGAACTTTATTGCTGTACTTAGACGGTCCCTTCTGTAACCTGATGATCCTGGAACACGCCAGCCAGGGGTGCTGGAATTTCACTGCTGTACTTAGACGGTCCCTTCTGTAACCTGATGATCCTGGAAGACGCCTGACAGGGGTGCTGGAACTTCATAGCTGTACTGCGACAGTCCCTTCTGTAACCTTCTGAATCCTGGAACACGCCGGGATGCATTGAACTCCTTCTTTTCTGCCTTTTACATGTATGTATGGCGTGTTCCAGGATTCAACAAGTTACAGAAGGGACTGTCGCAGTACAGCAATGATGTTCCAGCACCCCCAGCTGGCGTGTTCCAGGATTCAGCAGGTTACAGAAAGGAATCTCGCAGTACAGCAATGAAGTTCCAGCACCCCCGGCTGGCATGTTCCAGGATTCAGAAGGGACTGACACAGTACAACACTGACATTCCAGCACCCCTGGCTGGCGTGTTCCAGGATTCAGCAGGTTACAGAAAGGAATCTTGCAGTACAGCAATGAAGTTCCAGCACCCCCGGCTGGCGTGTTCCAGGATTCAGCAGGTTACAGAAAGGACTGACACAGTACAACACTGACATTCCAGCA
>JAJQKJ010002812.1:0-125581 GCA_029574335.1 Rana kukunoris | reverse complement strand
GAGCCCTGCGCTATGGCACCCATTTGGTGTGGGTCTGCCGGGCCTGGTCCCTCGCAAGATTTTCCTCCAGGGCATCAGGATCAACCCTGGTCTGCGCGTAGCCTTCCTGGGGGCAGGAGAGGCTTGGGGCCGGCTGTATGGGGAGGCCTTTGGGGAGGTTTCCCTGATGGGGGGAGGAAGCCCTTGGGGGGCTATCTCTGATGGGGGAGAAGGCCCTTGAGGGGCTATCCCTGATGGGGGAGGTGGTTTGGGAGGCTCCTCCTAAACTTCCTCCAGAGGAGAGGTGTGGGCACTCTCCTGCTGGGATGGCGTGGGTCGCCCAGCAGCCGTCGATGGCCCAGCTCCCTCCAGCACATCTGTGGATGACACAAAGCATTCACATGTTGGTGGACCCACACACTTGTCACATGTTCCCTTGCACCCCTTCACATGCTACACACCGGATAGGAGAAAAAACACACTTACCTGTCCTCAGGGCCTGTTCAAAGGATTCATAGCCCTCCACTTGCTCCCTCTGAAGGCATCTGGCAACCACCTGCTCATCAGGAGTGAGCCTCATAGCAGTGGCTGGTTCACCTCGAGTACCTCTGGCATGCCTCCTCATCGTGCCCAGCTTTTCTCTGACCACACGACGCAGGTCATTGATTTTTTTTATAATGTCCTTGGTGGTCCTAACCTCATGGCCAAGGGCATTGACCTGTGTGGTTATATCCTCCAGGATCTCCTCCTTCCTGGCCTTACTAGTTGTGGCACTCTCTGCCCCATCATACCTTGACATGGCCAAGATGATAAGTAGATGATGATTCTGTGCGGAGAAATTCTTCTTCCTCCTCTCCTTCCCAGACGCTGGAGCAGACATGCCTCAACACAAAAGTACTTACACCACAACCAAACAGACGGGTGTACTTTTGCGCTCGACAGGCGCATTTCTGGACATATTTATGCTCTGGGCGTAGGCAGTGGGCCGGCGTATCTCAGGGGTTACGCCGGGCGTAGTTGTGAGCTTGCACAGAGGGGTGCGGGACATACGTCCACGTCATGGCCCATGCGCCCTTCGTTCGGCCCTTCATTTGCATGGGGTCACGCTTCATTTAAATGGATCACGTCCACTTCCTTACTACTTTGAATTACGCCGGCTTGCGCCTACGAATTTACGTTACGCCGGCGCGAATCGTTGGAAGCATTTGCTTTCTGAATACCATGCTTGCCTCTCTGAGTTGCACCGGCGTAGCGTAAATGAGATGCGCCGATCTACGTGACTCCGGGCCATAGTGTTTTGCTTTTAGGCCAAAAAGTTAAATCTAACCAGAGCACCTTCTTCCACATGTTTGCTGTGTCCCCCACATGGCTTCCCACAAACTGCAAACGGGACTTCTTATGGCTTTCTTTCAACAATGGCTTTTCTTTTTGCCACTCTTCCATAAAGGCCAGATTTGTGGAGACAAATGCCCCGTACACAGGATCAATTAATTTTTTTTTTTTTTACACTTTCTTTCCTGAATGAATAGGGGAACACTGTACCCCATACTCATTCACATAGAGGGCGGGATCTGGATTCCATTAAGTCTCCTGCCAACAGACCCCCACAATCACCGGCCAGCGTTGTGGAGAAGAGGACCTTGTCTTCTAAAACATGGGGACAAGGTGCTTTGGGTGATGGGCTCCCCCGCATCAGGGTCTGGTACGGATTTTGGGGGGTCTTCTTCTTGTTGTTCTTGTTGTTCTTGTTGTTCTTGTTCTTGTTCTTGTTCTTCTTCTTCTTGTTCTTCTTCTTGTCTTCTCTTCTTGTTTCTTCTTTTTTTCTTGTTTTCTTCTTCTTCTTGTTCTTCTTGTTCTTCTTGTTCTTCTTGTTCTTCTTGTTCTTGTTCTTTGTTCTTCTTGTTCTTCTTCTTTTTGTTCTTCTTTTTGTTCTTCTTTTTGTTCTTCTTCTTCTTGTCTTGTTCTTGTTCTTCTTGTTCTACTTGTTCTTCTTGTTATTCTTCTTGTTTCTTGTTCTTCTTCTTGTTCTTCTTGTTCTTCTTCTTGTTCTTCTTTTCTTTCTTCTTCTTCTTCTTCTTCTTCTTGTTCTTGTTCTTGTTCTTGTTCTTGTTCTTCTTCTTCTTGTTCTTCTTGTTCTTCTTTTTGTTCTTGTTCTACTTTTTGTTCTTGTTCTTCTTCTTGTTCTTCTTGTTCTTCTTGTTCTTCTTCTTCTTCTTCTTCTTCTTCTTCTTGTTCTTGTTCTTGTTCTTGTTCTTGTTCTTGTTCTTGTTCTTGTTCTTCTTCTTCTTGTTCTTCTTGTTCTTCTTTTTGTTCTTGTTCTACTTTTTGTTCTTGTTCTTCTTTTTGTTCTTGTTCTTCTTGTTCTTGTTCTTCTTTTTGTTCTTGTTCTTCTTGTTCTTGTTCTTCTTTTTGTTCTTGTTCTTCTTGTTCTTGTTCTTGTTCTTGTTCTTGTTCTTGTTCTTCTTGTTCTTGTTCTTGTTCTTCTTGTTCTTGTTCTTGTTCTTGTTCTTGTTCTTCTTCTTCTTCTTCTTCTTCTTGTTCTTGTTCTTGTTCTTCTTGTTCTTGTTTCTTGTTCTTGTTCTTCTTCTTCTTGTTCTTGTTCTTCTTCTTGTTCTTCTTGTTCTTGTTCTTGTTCTTCTTCTTGTTCTTGTTCTTCTTCTTGTTCTTCTTGTTCTTGTTCTTGTTCTTCTTCTTTTTGTTCTTCTTCTTCTTCTTTTTGTTCTTGTTCTTGTTCTTCTTCTTCTTCTTGTTGTTCTTTTTGTTCTTGTTCTTGTTCTTCTTCTTCTTGTTCTTCTTTTTGTTCTTCTTCTTCTTTTTGTTCTTCTTCTTCTTTTTGTTCTTCTTCTTCTTCTTCTTCTTCTTCTTCTTCTTCTTCGTTTTATTCCTATTGTGGGGTCACCAGTATGGTATTTGTAAATTGAAATCATATCCCCTCTCAAGTGTCTCTTCTCCAGAGAGAATAAGTTCAGTGCTCGCAACCTTTCTTAACTAATATCCTCCAAACCCTTTATTAGCTTTGTTGCCCTTCTTTGTACTTGCTCCATTTCCAGTACATCCTTCATATAGACTGGACGGCATACTCCAGGTGAGGCTTGACCAAGGTCTTGCAGAGTGGGAGAATTATCGCTTTTATCCCTGGTGTTAATCCACTTTTTAATGCTTGCCAATAATCTGTTTCCTTTGTTAGCTAAGCATATCACCTTCTAGGACCCCCAGGTCCTTTTTCATCCTTTTTTTTTTTCCAGCTCTCAGCAGGGAAGCTTCCTGTCAGCTGATGACTCATCAGTTGTTAAGGACACGGCGGCCGGCCTTTTGGCCAGCTTTTTGACGACTGGTAGCTATTCACTGTGTGCTTGGCGGGCTAACATCCCGTCGAGCACCCTGGAAATTTGGGTGTTTGGCCAACACCTAAACGGGCGCAGTTCGGGGCTGAATCGACGCCCGGCCTGAACACTTCGCCCATCTCTAATGGTAACATTTCTAAACTGTAATACTAGAATGCTCAACAAAATTAAATTGTTGCAATTACAAATGTTTAGGCATTCTCATGTTTATTTATTTTGTTTGTATTGGTATGTCACAAAAAAGTGGAGAAACAAAAAGCCATATCTGACACATTCCATGCAAAGCTGGACTGGACACAATTATTGGCACCCTCTCAAAATTGTAAAATAATTGCATTCCAAGTTTGTGATGCTCCTGTAATTTGTAAATTAACTTGCCTGTATCAATTAACAGGTGCTGACGATATATAAATTACACTGGCAACCAGTTAAAACAGTGAAACATGTACTCAACTATTCAGTTGTGTCTTTGGGTGCCACACAGAGCATGGAAAAGAGAAAGAGCAGCAAAAAATTGTTGGAGGATTTGAGAACAAAAATGTAAGAAAGGCACGGACAATCCTAAGATTACACATCTCCAGAAATCTTAATGTTCATGTGTCCGCTGTGCGCAACATTGTCGAAGTTTACTGTAGCTAATCTTCCTGGATGTGGACAAGAGAAAAATGTATCAAATATTGCAACAATATAATTATTTGGTGGATAAAGAACCTCGATCAACATCCAGACAATTTCAAACTGACCTTTTAGGCACAGGGTACAACTGTGTCAACTCGCACTATATGTCGCCATCTGAATGAAAAGGGATGCTATGGTAGAAGACCCAGGAAGACCTCACTGCTGACACAGAAACATAAAGTCAGATTGGAGTTTGACAAAACTTACCTGAGGAGGCCAAAATCCTTTTGGAGAATGTGCTGTGAACAGACTAAACAAAATGTACAGCTTTTTGGTAAAGCCCATCATTCTACTGTTTTTCAGAAAAAGAAATGAGGCCTTTTAAGAAAGGAATCCAGTCCATACAGTCAAACATTGTGTCAGGTACTGGATGTCTTGATCATGTGCATGGTATTATTAAATCTGATTACTAAGGAATTCTGGGGTGCACTGTGTATAGCCCAGAAAGGTGTGTCTCCATCAGAGGTCATGGGTCTTACAGCAGGACAATGACGCCCCTCTATACTATCTGCTAGAGCTTTGAAGCCCTTGCTGTTGCCTGTCTGGCAGCCATCTATTGGTTCTGTGTACTCTTAGCTGGTCTCAGCTGGTTTCAGCTCTGGTGTCCTAACCTGCTGTGTATCCACTGGTGGATTGGTGATTTTTGACTTGTAAGTGCGCTGTTTTTAATAAAGGTGTGTTTTGCTTGGTATTAACCTCAGCAAGTTACCTTTTACGATTTCCTGCTTTGAGGTGATCCTGCCCACATCTTACAGGAGCTGCAGAAATAAACCATATTCCATTCATCCATCCATTCACTCTTCATTAATCTATCTATTTTTCATTCACTCCTCTACCATTCATCTACTATTGTTATAATAGATGTTATGTCAGACTCTTGTCATTAGTTTGAACAGAGGAGCGCTGGATGTTTTGTGTCATTTTTACACGTTTCTCTTGTTTTTGTGAATACCAACATGCAACTGACTGTGCAGACTCGGGTACATCCTAAATCCTTGGAAGTCTGTGCTCGATCAAACTTACACTCTGGAATACTTGTGACTGATTCTGGACATGTCCCAGACCCAGGTCTTTTTTTTTTGTTGGGAAAAGATTAAGGCCTTTCAATCTCAAGCTCAGTTGCTCCTATCCAGATGTCACCCACTAAGTACTTGAGGGTACTAGGTCTATCTAATGGTAGAGGCAGTATCTTATGGCCATTTCCAGTCCAAGTCGCTGAAACTCCACATCCTATTTAAGTGGGACAAGCAGGTTCTGTCAGTTTCTGGACAAAACCTTGCGTCATGTCTCCTTCTGCTCACCTCACCCTGACTTGGCAGATCTCCAATCTGATGTTTGAGTCAGAGAAGTCATTTCGCCTAGTAACTTTAGGGCTCCATGCACGCTATGTTTAAAAATAAGTCTGTTTTCTTGGGAGTAAAAAACACTCATATAGAGCATTTTTGTACAAAGTTTAGGCAAATTTAGGAGAGTTTTACGTTTTTTCTGCCTCTAAATGTTGTTCTCAAAAATATGCCTGTAAACGTCCTAATATGTATGGACACATAGGATAACATTGAGCTGCTTCTACAGGCAGAACACAAAACTCCTGTAGAAGCAAAGTTTTTTTTAAGCCAGTATGCATGGAGCCTAAAGATTCTTACCACGGATGCAAGTCTGTCGGGATACAGAGGGAGTCCTTAGAATGTTGGTGGTTCAGGGCAGCATTTCTAAACTTTTTTTTTTTTTCTTTTTAGTCTGTTCTAAACACTTTTAAGACACCCAATTCTAAAAAAAAATTAAAATTAAAATAATACACAGCAACAGCCACACACACAGTACACCCAACATTCTAGGGAATTTATTCTTCCAAAGAACATCCACCTTTGCACACTAGTACTCTCTCCATCTCTTAGCTAATGTAACCCCAGTGCTAACGACAGGGGCAGGGGAGGGGTAAACAAGGATGCAATGTAGGCACCCAGCGTCCTTATCAACAGATGATGTCATTGGTTGTTAGGATGCCGGTGTCTGAAAGGTTGTCTTGGTGCACGATGAAAACCTGTGGTTTGTATACAATTACATAATACAATACAATACACCCTGGTTGGAAAAGACCTGGTCAGCATAGGAATCCAAACTTCCAATAATAACTTTGGAGTTCCGAGCTATTTGGTTGTCTCCCCACCACTGGATGTTTCCACTTTAGGGATTTCAAATGTAGGTCTATTCAGACAATGCCACAGACGTGGCCTACATCAACCATCAAGGAAGCACAAGAGACACAAGAAATCAAGCCGCCTAAAAGGAAGTGGAAAGGATTCTGATCTGGGCAGAGCACCATGTTCCTTCCCTGACCGCAATACACATTGCAGGCATTAAAATTGTTAGGCTAACTTCCTCAGCCATCAGGATCTGGTTCAAGGTAAGTGTTCCTTCACTTAAAGGTTTTACAGGATCTTTTCTGTAGGTTGGGACACTGGAAGTGGATCTATTTGCAACCAGGTTCAGCAGCAGACTGAACAAGGTTCATAGCCAGGTCCGAACATCCTCAAGCTTTCACAGTAGATGCTCTGGTGTCTTTGTGGGATCAGTTTTGCCTGATCAGTGCTTTTCTTCACTGAAGCTCCTTCCACAACTGTACCATAGGATCGAGTGTAGGGAGGGGCATGCCAGTGATTCTTGTGGCATCAAACTGGATGGTTTGGTATTTTGACAGACTCCCCTTGAACTCTTCCAGGTTGCATAGACTTTCTGTCTTAATGCCTGATTTATCATCTTGGTCCTCAGTCGCTGGCTTTGTTCGTATGACTGTTGAAGCCCAGGTCCTTAGGGAAAGAGATTTATCAGATTTGGTTATCCCGACGCAAATGAAAGGCTTACTTTGCATGGTGTGAGCAGTGTTTCATCATAAGAAGATACCCGGTGGTACTTATCCTGGCTTTTCTTCAGTTGGGTCTGTATCAGCATCTAGTTTTGAGTACCCTTAGGCTGGGTTCACACTGGAGATTGCAGTGGCTCACAGAAGGAGTCAAGGGCGTCTCCATTCACCGTTTAAGGACTGATTTCACACAATTTCCAATAGTGTGAACCCAGCCTCAAGGGACAAAGTTTGGCCTTGACTGTCCTTTTCTAGCATCCGTTCAGCCTCTTGATCCCTGGTGAAGGCCTTTCTGCAGGAAGTTGCTTGTTAAGCTCCTCTTAGACCATGGGTCTTCAAACTACGGCCCTCCAGTTGTTCAGGAACTACAATTCCCATAATGCCTAGTCATGTCTGTGAATGTCAGTGTGTTACAATGCCTCATGGGATGTGTAGTTCTACAACATCTGGAGGGCCGTAGTTTGAGGATCCCTGTCTTAGACATTCTCCAGTGACACCTTCAGATCTCAGTCTGGTACTTACAGCTCTTCAAAAGCCCCCCTCCCCCCCTTAAACCTGCCTGGGGTATTCCCTTAGCTGGGTTTACTCACAAGGTGCTTTTTCTTGTCATCATCACTTTTGCTATGCGATTATCAGAGTTGGCAGCATTGTCTTTGCTGGTGTTGTACAACGATAAGGTTGCCCTGGAACCGAAGGCTTCTATTTATGCCCTTCTTTTAAAGCCTAACTCTACATTTCTTGTCCCCCAAGCTGGCCCAAACATACAATTTCCTGCACTAAAATGGCATGCTGTATTTACTGTATTTAGCCACAGCTACATACAGTATACTGCACTGTGTTCCAGCAGTGGGATGGGGACTTCCCGTCCCACTCACGGTACAAAATAGTCATGCTGCCATTCACACCCTTGTATTTTATGAATGAATACAAAGCTGCTTTTGGATGAGGCAGATAGATGGACAGATGATGTCCCCTATTTTTGTCAGATTTCAGTTGTTACTTTAATTTATGACAAATAAAACAAATATCTGATTAGTTTGTTTGGGAAATTCAAACCATGTAAATTGACTCAATTACTCTTTATCAATGGAGTCAAAAAACTGTGTGAAGAGATTGTAGCACCTTCTAGTTCTTGAGTATATCTTGCAACCTTTGTTAACCTTGCAAATATGCAGCTTGCCTTTTTTTTTTGGTTTTGTTCCAGCAGCAGATAACGGATGATGGCCTCATCACAATTTGCCGTGGATGTCACAAGCTGCAGTCTCTGTGTGCCTCTGGCTGTTCCAACATCACAGACTCGATTCTTAATGCGCTGGGACAGAACTGTCCCCGACTCAGGTAACAAATGATGTTGTATATAAAAAAATTACTAATTCTACACTAATGGGTAGAAGCAATCTTCCTAAAGGTTATTGCACATCTCTCTAAAATGGCTCTCTAGTCCTCTGTACTCAATGCAGTATCATAACACAAAAGTAACTTGCATATTCTAGAAACCAATGTCTATAGTATATACATTTCAAATACGGGTTGCAGATGACTACTGAATGCACCACATTGATGAGAAAAGAGTAGATTTACAGCTTCTCCAGTGAGTGAGCAACTGGCTTGAGCAGAAGGCTCAAACTATTCTGTATACATTTCAAGTTGGCAAAGTGATTGAGGGATTCACTTAAAGACCTGACTTGTAAAAGTGTAATTTACCCAAATGTATATTTTTAAAGAATTTTTATTTGAGAAGTCATAAATGTCAATTTTTTTTATATATATACTTGTTTCTTGCAGAATTCTTGAAGTAGCTCGATGTTCACAGCTGACAGATCTAGGATTCACCACTCTGGCTAAGGTAAGGCAGGTTGCATTTGTATTTGCTCCATTTTCCTGTGTGTTTTTATTTTTGTAAATGGCTCCATGTGGGAGGATGAAGCAAGGAGCAACCAAATCTAAAGTATTTGCATTTCTGCAGCAATGGATCTATAATGGTAGAAGAAAACATAGGGCTTAAATGTCACAAAAAATATCCTTATTCTCCAAATATAATTCATACACGTCTACTACTTAACCACTTTCCGCTCGGTTAATGGCATATTGACATCCTGGAAGAGGTTCTGTTATCCTGACTGGACGTCTATTGGCATCCAGCAGAGAATGGTGGAGGGCAGGATGAGCTGCTGAGCAAGATGGCGCAGTGAGGGGGAAGCATGTTGAGCTGAAGCACGCAGCTGAAGCACGCTGTGGTAATGGAGGCAATAGCGGCATGATCCGAGATCCAAGAGCGAAGATCTGAGATTTGATCCGAGACTTGAGCCGCTCGTGGTATATACCTCTTTAATCTGTAGCTGCATCTGGCAACTCTGCGCCAGGAAATTCTTATAGCCCCGCAGCCTTGCAATCTTACCTTGCGGTGTCTCCCGGTGGTGCCTACAGGGGGGTTCGGCAGCCTGCGGCTTGGGACAGACATCGGTATCTGGAGTCCACTGTCCAGCTTTTAGTGATTGGTGGCTGACATCAGTGTCCGGCGTTCCAGACCCTCGGTGAGAGAGGGGACTCTGGATGTGATCCAGTCCGCCAGCGGAGTGCATGGAGCTTGGTGAAGGAGTGAACTAGAAGCGGAGTCCTCCGTGAGCCCGGCCTGAGTTCGGAAGATTTCGGATGTCCTCAGCCAGGCTCAGGACCGGAGCTTGATACAGCGCTCAGCTCACATCACATTGGAGCAGTGGACTCTATAGAAGGAGCGGCAGAAGTAAAGGGATACGGAGGCATCGAAGGTAAAGGAAGGTGAACGAAGGTACATAATATAACAGAGATAAAATTGGAGTTAATAAAAATTGCGGAGCTGAAAAGGACAAAATCCAGAGTTTGCAAAATATGGTAAATTTGTAATTCAAGTCTTTAAAGCATTTTTGCACATTACATTTTTGTATTTTTTCATATTGCCCCATTGCACTGCTGCACTATTGCACTTTTTATATCTCTGCATTTTTGCACTGTAGCATTATTTTTTGGGGCTTTAGAAGAATACCCCACGTTTTGGGGAAAGCATGAAGTATGAAGTGTGAAGTACAGCATTCTATAACTTTAATGGGTTATCAGAATCTCTGAATCAATATGGCCACCTACACCTACATTTGTACAAACTGAGGAACTGTGTCAACTTAATGTGAAAAATCTTTTTTGTTTTTTTTATCTTTTTGTGAACTTGGAGAGATAGGAAGAAAGAAGGAAAACGCTCCGCTTTTGTCCTGTTGTGGTAAATATTGGGTTGAATAACAGTTGATTGGATGTCTTATACCAAGAACATGGTACTCTACACTTTAACACTTCAGCACGCTATTTATAATCAAGGATACACAATAAATAAGATTGTAAAAAAAAATATACACATAATAAATACACAATCACCCTACTTTTAAAAACTAGTAACACTAAGTCTAATAGGCTCATTTAATATTAAATTAGTCATCATTATAGCATGAGGGAGGGAGGGGGGAAAAAAGGAAGAATGATAGGGAATAGTAGTAATGGGATAAAGGGTATCTAAGTAGTAATTTGACTAAGATACACAATACAACAC
Organism: Rana kukunoris; assembly: GCA_029574335.1. NCBI lineage: Eukaryota > Metazoa > Chordata > Amphibia > Anura > Ranidae > Rana > Rana kukunoris. Next base: position 115,146 of record JAJQKJ010002812.1, on the reverse strand, counting down.
ATAATTAATACACCCCACTATTCACGATGGGATACTATAGCTCTAAGAACTAAGTTCTTTTAGGAAAGGACTTTATGTAATTTAGGCAAATTATCTGATGGAATAATGTGTAATCGGCGCCGTAATGCGTTCCACGCTGGAGCGCATCATGGTGACCGTGTGATGACGTCATCGCTCGGCGTCACGTGCGTTCCAGCCTGGAACACGGAAGTGCCAAATGCATTCAGCTGCATTTGGCACACATGCTGCTCTACTATAAACAGAACGGCGTGTATGATACACGCCGTTCTATTATTGTCAGCTGTAGCTCGGTCATGCTACAATCCTGCTGCCAGCGGTCTCCACACTACAGATCAACCAGGAATCTCCATACCTATGTAGCCTTTATGCTATCTACCTCCAGACAACCATCCCAGCTGGCACCCTAAAAGAAATTCCTTTCTGACACCCTACACTACGAAATACCATGTCTCAAGCCCTGCACACGGATAAGTAGCACTTGTTTTACTTGTTGTGCCTTAGGAAGATCTGCTACACACATTGTTGCTAAACAAATGCTGTATTTAATGTTGGCTTGTAAACCATCATCTTAACTTGGGACTGACTGTCGTGCTTTGGCTGTTTGCTGTGGAACATCTTAAAGGAACATACACTTTCAAATGAGCTGAGCTATATAGGCCTCTTATGCAATTACTAGTTGCTACCACTATTCATACTAACTACGTGCTTGACATAAGTTCTTATTTGTTAAAGGGCCCTTGCCCTAAGGTATTGAACATGTTTGCTCTAACTTTTTAATGTTAAGGGTTGAAGGTAATTCATACCTACTCCCTTAGTGGCCTAATGCACTGCTGTATGTTTAAGTGATATGATGTAGAGAACCCCCAAACTCCTGTTCTCTGATTGGAGTGATGCCTCGGGTCCAATACTGATAATCACTTGTATACAGTTGTGCATTGGAATCTCCTAGTGAATTGTATCTTTTTAACGCTAGGGTTTGGTCTCATGTTGTAATGACATCACCCCTAGTATCTCAACGCATTCCTTTATGTGAGAGATGATGTAGAGAACCCCCAAACTCCTGTTTGTGTGGAGTGACTTATCACACTTATAGTCGCATGGACTACTTAATGAGTGACCATAGCTGCCTAGACTGGTCTCCTAGATGCCACATAGAGCCGATGGTCTGGTCTGACCACTCTCCTATCCACCTGACGTTTTCGCTCCCCTCCACCCCAATTAGTGAGTGGACGTGGCGCTTGAATAATTCGTTGCTTACTAATTCGGAGTGTATACAAAAGGTTTCTGATGCAATCTCCAACTTTTTTGTCGACCACGCTTCAGATACGACTGCGATGCCCTTTCAATGGGAGGCGCTCAAGGCAGTTCTACGTGGAACCTTTATCCAAATGGGTGCGCGTCTGAAAAAGGAGCGCTCGGCTGCCATAGAGACAGCAATTCGAACACTAAGAAACCTGGAAGTTGAGCACAAACGATCCCCGACAGTGTCAACACTGTCGGATATTTCTAAGGCGCGATCACAACTCAGAGAACTTTATGAGACCTCTGCACGCTTGTATGTGGATAAGCTCGCTTTCCATCAATATAAGTTTCAGGATAAATGTGGTCGATCACTGGCTCGCTCTCTGCATCCAAAAGTGTCTTCCGCTTTTGTGCCCCATATCCCGGGGGCGCAGGGAGAGTTGATCTCCTCACCGACTAAGATGGCTGAGGAATTCAGGGACTTCTACCAATCCCTGTATAATATTCCTGCGACTCGATCGACGGGTTCCCCTTGTACCAGGTTAGAAGACCAATTGTCCTATGTCTCAGAAACCGCGCTTCCCACATTAGATGCTGACACCATTGCTGATCTAGAGACCCCTATCGCAGAGGATGAAGTTGCCAAAGCCATAGCAGGTACGCAGAGTGGAAAGAGCCTAGGCCCAGATGGCTTCACGCCCAAGTTTTATAAACTATTCACTGCCCTTCTCACACCCTTTCTCACTAAGGTGTTTAACTCTTTGACCTGGGGCTCACTATTCCCTCCACAAGCACTTGAGGCCCACATATCCCTCATCCCAAAGCCTGGCAAGGACTGTACTCTTTGCGATAACTACAGGTCGATATTTTTATTTGGTGTTGATCTGAAAGTCTTTGCTAAAATACTGGCAAATAGATTAAAACCACTGTTGCCAGGGATAATACACTTAGATCAGGTAGGTTTTTTGAGTGGCCGTGAGACCCTTCTTTTAACTGAGCATGCCCTATCCCAAGATATCCCATTATGCCTCTTAACAGTCGATGCAGAAAAGGCATTCGACCGAGTATACTGGCAGTTCCTTCGACTATCCCTGCAACAAATTGGCTTGGGACCCAATATGATGGCGAGAATAATTTCCCTATACTCTTCTCCATCTGCTAGGGTTAGATTCAATGGTTCGCTATCTCCGGCCTTCTCTATATCTAACGGGACGCGGCAGGGGTGGCCATTGTCCCCCCTCCTCTATATTCTCACAATGGAACATCTGGCCATTGCTCTACGTAACAATCCCTCGATACAAGGTATAAGGCCGCATACACACGATCGAACATGTCCGCTAAAACTGGTCCGCAGACCAGTTTCAGCAGACATATCCGATCGTGTGTACGGCCTAGCAGACAGGTTTCCAGCGGACAAAAGTTTTAAAACATGCTTTAAAACTTGTCCGCTGGAAACCTGTCCGTCGGACATGTTTGCTGGTTAGTACTCCTAACCAGCGGACCGAAATCCCCCGCATGCGTCGAATGGATTCGACACATGCGTGGAAGCATTTTACTTCCTGGTTTGCGGACGTCGCGGCGTCAATGTCACCGTGGACCGTTTTCATCGGACATGTCTCCTCGTGTGTACGCGGCCTAATAGTCGGGCCCACCCATACCAAACTTGCCCTTTTTGCAGATGATCTACTCCTGTTCGTGACACACCCACATACATCCTTGCCCTCAGTATTGCAGGAGTTTTGGAAATTTGGAGTAGTTAGCAACTTCAAAGTGAATTACGATAAATCGGAAATCCTTTAATGTATCTTTATCTAAGTCGCATCTACGTAGACTATCGACCAATTTCTCCTTTACCTCCATCAGGTATCTTGGAATTCAGATTCCGGCGGATACATCCCAACTTTTCTCCCTGAACTTTACCCCCCCTGCTTATTAGGACCCAAGCTGATTTGACCACCTATGCGTCTAACTGGCTCTCATGGTTAGGTAGAGTGAATTCCCTGAAAATGGATGTTCTCCCAAGATTCCTGCATTTGTTTCAAACTATTCCTATTCATATACCCAATTCATACTTCAAAAAACGACGCCAGATGTTCTCCAAATTTATTTGGAATGCTGCCCGTCCCAGAATACGATACAAAACACTATCTCTTCCAAAGGCTAAAGGGGGAGCCGGAGCCCCGGACGCCTCCTTATATCATAAGGCAGCGGTGCTCACTCGTATACTGGATTGGTTCCATCACTCTTCAATCAAGCTCTGGGTTCAGCTGGAAAGCCACATGAACCCAATTGAACTCCCCGCTTTCCCATGGATCTTGCCCACGGTTTGGGGGGGTTCGGGCCCTCTCAGCGACCATACCTTCCAGACGATCCAGATCTGGGATCGCCTTTGGTCCAGAGGGGGCCTGTCGAATCACATGGGGCTTTTGACTCCCTCCTTTGGGACCCCGGCCTTTCCACCAGCTCTGTCGGTAACTAGATTCAGGTCGTGGCGAAAGGAGGACCATAGGAGACTTGCCCAGGTCCTTCGAGCAGACCCCACGCTAAGGGCTGATACCCCTGCCGACCCGACTTTCCGACACCCCATGCAGTGGCTTCACAGGCAACAGACCACTTTCTACATCCAAACTTTTCCCATCCATTCCTGACATCCTCGCTGAACCGATGGGATTCGAGGTGCTGCTTCTACAGGCAGAACCTCCAACACATGTGGTATCTCAACTCTACTCCCTGCTGCTCAATATCTTCTCCCCTGATCCCCCGCCGTTTACGGTGGCCTGGGAGACAGACCTGCGTCATCCTGTCTCCCCTATTGACTGGCAGAAGTGTTTTACCCTGCGGGGGGGGTGTGGCTAAGCATGGCGGAGTGAGACGCTGTGAGTGGAGCTAGGCGTCCCAGCAAGGCTCTCGCAAGAAGCACGACACGGCACGGCAATTGATCTGAAACCGCGCGGCGTGTGAAGCTCTGGAAGCGGGGAGCATGGAATGCGGAACGCGGTACTAGCTCTCTGTATCAGGGCTCTGTAAGGAACCTGCTACTACGGACTGCAGCGACACGGAGCAGCACGGCTAGCTATTGGTGATCCGACCGGACCGGATCGGACTCTGTAAGGGACGCTACACGCCATACACGCCATACGCTGACCGGACTTGGTGCTACGGACTGCAGAGTAAGGAACGCTGAAGGCTGAAAACTGTACACAGTGCTAGCTCTCTGTGATTGGGCTTTGTAAGGGACGCTGTATGCTGTATGCTGTATGCTGTATGCTGATCTGGCCAGATACTACGGTCTGCAACTGCACGGAGCAGCTCGGAGCAGGGGGGTTCTGCAGGGATCTACATGGATCCACTCGATTAAGTGACTGCCACTGATTGCCTGCCCTGCAATTAAGGCTACCTGGTCTTACTTGCCTTACATGCCTATGCCTATATATGTCTATCCGTCCCATATACAAATAGGGTCGCAGTGAAACGACCCACCGATCCAAGTGCTGATACACAGAAGCCCCGAACGGCCCTGAACAGTGAGTGGAATGGACTAAACTGTGGGGCGACTCATGCTAGGGCAGAGCAAACAGTCGGGTGGGCTGAGCTTCTCCTCCCATTCCTACAGCACTCGCCTGCAGTCTCAAGCGGGAAGCAGTAGAACGAAGGTACCTTCCGATCCAGACACAGAGGGGTTACCCGAAAGTGAGTCACAGCATTGTTTGATAATAGAGAACCAGCTAAAACCAACAGAACCGATAAAACCGATAAAGCAAAGCCGACAAGCACGGCAAGTAAAAGCACAGTCAATAAAATAGCTGGAATCGCTGGAATCGCTGGAGTCACTGGAGTCGCCGAGAACACCGCATCATATGCCAGGTGAGAGAAAAACTGTTCAGAGTAAATTATCGTTTCCATTGATATCTCCACCAGATATAAATATTGTCCAGCGTATAATATTAGAGACTGAGACAAATATGGACAAAAGCATGGATAAAGCAGTATATAGAGGCGGTCAAGATTCTAATACTGATAGCCTTAAAGAAAAAGGAGCAGAGGGCTCAAATAAAGGACTCAAAGATAGTAGTACTGACAGTAACAGCGTGACACAAAGGTATGACAAGGAAACCTGTCTGGGGGCACAGGGGAGAGGAGATCAGAGAGAAGAGATGGATATTAGAAAATTGTTAAGTGCTCTACCAACCAGAGAAGATATCCAAGGGATGATGAGCAAGTGGTTGGGCCCCCTGAAACAAGAAATGGATGAGATACGGGTGTGTACAGAAGGGCTAGACAAAAAGATCAATATCTGCTTAGATGCTCAAGGGCAAACCGAGGTACGGTTAGTTCAACTGGAGGAGACAATTAGGCTCCAACACCGGAGATTGATAACTCTACAACTACAAACAGAAGAAAATGATAATAGAAACCGAAGGAACAACATACGGCTGAAAGGTATTTCAGAGGCTACTAACACATCCGATCTAAGAGAAAGAGTGATATCCATTTTTAATGAACTACTTGGCAACCCCCCAGAAAATCAAATAGAGCTTGACAGGGTACACAGGGTCCCTACAGGGCCCAAACGGCCACAAGAACCTCCAAGAGATGTCCTTTGCAGGGTACACTTCTATAGGACCAAAGAGGAGATAATGAGGGCAGCATGGCTGAAAGGACCTATAGAGTTAAATAATGATAAAATCCAGATATTCCCTGATCTATGTCGCCAAACGAGGGAAAGACGACGAAGATTAAAACCTCTATTAGATCACATACGTCTAAAAGGGGGGTCATACAGATGGGGGTACCCATTCTCTCTGACAATCAAGAGAGATGATGAAAACTTTATCTTATTTGACCCTGCACAATTACCGGAGGTATTTCAGTTTTTAGGGTCTGAAGCTTTTGAAGTTCCAAATTGGATGGAATTAGAGAATACCACAGTCAGAGATGTAAGGACTCAGAAAAGATAGTATAAAATCCAGCTCAGAAGGTCTAACGAGGACCCCAGCAGGCTACCGAAGATATTCAAAATAGACTAGCCAATGACTTTATTGTTTTTTTTTTTTTTTTTCTCTCTCTTTTTTTTTTTTGATACACATTGATATACATTTCTGGGCAAATGCTCTTTCCGCCCTAGACCTGGACGTGTTTTTTTTTTTTTTTTTTGCCCCCTCTGCGTTTTTATTTTTTTTGGGGTCTTGGTTGTCTAGTTGCACTATAGGACTAAGTTAACCTAGGGTCAAAATGTTTTAAATGTGTTTAATTTTTTTTTTTTTTTTTTTTACTTTTTACTTTTTTTATGGGAGGAGGTAGGGTGGATTATATGCACTCAATTATGCACATAGGTTTTCTCTTTTTTTTTCTCTCCACTAAGGAGGGATCTCAACACAATTGTATAATAGGTAATAGGTAACTTTAGGGGACCCTCTCACGGAGATGGGGGGGAGATGGTCACAAAGGTTTTCACTGACAGACAAATCACGAGTTTATAATCCTTAGGGGGGGGGGGTTAATATTCAACACAGATAATTAACAAGACTTGTATCAAATCTTGCTGATACACAGGGAGATAAGGGGGAGGGTACAAGACTCACATAAATATAGAGAAGTTAGGAAAATTAGTAAAGGGTGGGCTAAGGGGTTAAGGTTAGGGGTAAGAAATGGACGATCACGGGAATGTTTGGGAACTTGACAGGGATGGAAGTGGTATGTCGGATAACATCATTTTTTTTTATTTTTTTTTGACCTAGGGTAGAATAGTGGTAACTAAGATAAAGGGTATTAAGAGGGAACAAAGGTCTAACAAGAAGGGAATCTAAGCACAAAGTATATCTATGTGTGGGTATATATATATACATGGATACATGGACATAGGTACTGTAGAAATGACAAATGGAACAGATGTATGTTTTCTTGTGTAAATCAATACTGGTATTATCGTAACTCCTCGTTTATTTAAGAAGATTGGGGGGTGGAAATAGCAATGAAGGGAAAGATATGTTAAGCTTAAGCGTTCAAAGAATTTTTTTTTTTTTTTTCTCTTGATAAGGTGGAAAGAGCCTCTGGCGGAAGGGAGGGGTAACAATGTTAAAGGTGTATGAAGAAGAGTGCACAAGAGGGGGGAGGGCCACAATCAGAGGATAACAATAGTGCACTTCTCGGCGCCGAGGACACAGATTACTTTTATCAAAGGAATAGATTAAAATAATATAATATATAATATATATATATATCTAAAAATCAAAATTAAATTAAATAAGTGAAATTCAATTAAATATTGATCCCACTCAGAGCAATTAAGCAGTATATATATATATCTAAGCAGCTGTTTAAAAATAAATGAATAAATTCATCTATTCAAGATATAAAACAAGGTATCAAAAACATAAGCCAAAAAACATTTTCTGGTTAAAAATGATAAAACAGCGCATAAAAAAGTCCAATATAGATCAGGATGTTGAAAGAAAGTCCATAGATCAGTGAATCAGGTTTAAAGTGATTTGAAGGAAGCTTCATGTAATAGTTATACACCCTCCACCGGTTTCCAATCTCCACCAAACGTGAGGCACACTCCCCCGCAGGGGTTCAAACTCACCAGAAACTCAAAGAAAACAGGCCTTAAACATAAGACGTCCTGATCAAACCTCCAACACCATTCCAGAAGCAGCAAGGGTTAAATGAGTCAAACTCCAATATATGGATCATAGAAAAAAGCAAAAAGCACCAAATAGTGTAATACTGCTTTAATAAAACATTTTCTTCATATAACATCCCGCTTCCTATCTACGTACATTGAAATGATTAAAATGAACATTAAGTATAAAGGGTGTAATTCACCGCTCTCCTCCGCTCTCAGGGGGTCGCGATTGTGCCTCAATGCACGCTGCTCGAGACTCCAATCTCAGTGGCGATGATAGAGCGGTGGAACGCACTCCTAGTATTTCCTGGATACGCCGTCGTAGCCACGCCCTGACGCGTTTCGTCACATCCGACTTCAACAGAGGGCGTGGCTACTCGGCGTACATCACGTCCATATGAACTCCTCCAACGGCGGCTATTGGATATCCCCTCCACGCTCTCCCGATATCATTGGTGCATCGAGGAGCGGGTCAAAATAGCGGACGTAAGCCGTGCCTGATCGCCGGGACAGCCCCACCAGACGTGAATGTAAATAATAATAAAGTAACTTAATACTGCACAAAATACATGAACATGGCGAATCTTGTCGATCTTTTTGCCGCAAGATTATGTACCGAACAGGGGATTCTATTTTAAAGCACACCTCCATTCGTATAACACCAATGTCATTGCATTATCAGAGAAACTGTGTTTAACCCATAAACGGTCGATATAGCATTATGCAAAAGATCTCTATGACAATGTAGCAAGATGGGTTAAAAATTGCAACAGTCATGGACTTGACTGTGATTAACCTTATGAATGACAGAAACCTATATTATAAAGCACTACAAGTATAAGTTTGTACACTCATATATAAACCTCATCGAACCACATAATATATAGATTAAAAAGGTTAAGGAAACGCTATACATTAAAACAAATAAAATAAATTAAATTAAATCAAATTACCTATAATTCATTAAATACATTAAGTAATCAATTAAGGCTGGAGAAAATTGTCAGAAATATATATATAAAATCCATTCTAAAAATATATATATTCATATTCAAAGTAGAAGAGTAATAATAATAAATATATACATATATACATATACATTTAAGATAAATTAAATATCAAAAACATATATACCTCCAAAATTTACTCTAAGATAAAATAGGTAAAATGGAATAAAAAGTGGATATACATATATGTATAAAGGAGAGAGAGGAAAGGCTAAATATGCCTACCTAGTGGTCACTGATGAAACAGTTGATGTCTAGTTCAACGTTTAACCCTTTGGGTACCAGAGTATCAACAGAATATATCCATTCAGTTTCAAGCTTGGATAATTCTCTCACTCGGTTAGAACCCCTCCAGGAAGGTTTAAGGTGACGGACACCCCAAAATTTGAGGCCTGCTGGATTTTCATCGTGAAAGAGTTTGAAATGTAAGGAGACATTATGGTCCTTGTATCCCAGTTTAATGTTCGCTATATGTTCCGCTATCCTTACTTTCAATTCTCTTTTTGTGCGGCCTATATACATGAGCTTGCAGGGACATTCTAAAATATAAACTACATATGAAGTGTTACACGTGATAAACTCTTTTATAGGGAAAATGATGTTGTTGGTTGTGGATGTGATGCTTTCAACACCTCTCATTGGTCTTTCAACCTCTCTACAAGGAAGGCATTTACGACATGCAAAAAATCCGTCTTTGTCCCAAAATGTAGGGGTTTTTTTTTTCTACCAATGGAAATATGCATGAATGGAGCTTTCTTTCAGGCTATCACTCTCAGTATAAAGAAGTTGAAACAATTTTTTCATCACATTGGCATGTTCTGTTCTTAGATAAAATACTAAGAACCGTTATCCCTATTAAACCTAGCTTTATCTATACAAAGGCACAGAATTTTGGGGATAAGGTTGTGAGAAAAATCTTGGACCCCCCAAAAAAAACCCCTACATTTTGGGACAAAGACGGATTTTTTGCATGTCGTAAATGCCTTCCTTGTAGAGAGGTTGAAAGACCAATGAGAGGTGTTGAAAGCATCACATCCACAACCAACAACATCATTTTCCCTATAAAAGAGTTCATCACGTGTAACACTTCATATGTAGTTTATATTTTAGAATGTCCCTGCAAGCTCATGTATATAGGCCGCACAAAAAGAGAATTGAAAGTAAGGATAGCGGAACATATAGCGAACATTAAACTGGGATACAAGGACCATAATGTCTCCTTACATTTCAAACTCTTTCACGATGAAAATCCAGCAGGCCTCAAATTTTGGGGTGTCCGTCACCTTAAACCTTCCTGGAGGGGTTCTAACCGAGTGAGAGAATTATCCAAGCTTGAAACTGAATGGATATATTCTGTTGATACTCTGGTACCCAAAGGGTTAAACGTTGAACTAGACATCAACTGTTTCATCAGTGACCACTAGGTAGGCATATTTAGCCTTTCCTCTCTCTCCTTTATACATATATGTATATCCACTTTTTATTCCATTTTACCTATTTTATCTTAGAGTAAATTTTGGAGGTATATATGTTTTTGATATTTAATTTATCTTAAATGTATATGTATATATGTATATATTTATTATTATTACTCTTCTACTTTGAATATGAATATATATATTTTTAGAATGGATTTTATATATATATTTCTGACAATTTTCTCCAGCCTTAATTGATTACTTAATGTATTTAATGAATTATAGGTAATTTGATTTAATTTAATTTATTTTATTTGTTTTAATGTATAGCGTTTCCTTAACCTTTTTAATCTATATATTATGTGGTTCGATGAGGTTTATATATGAGTGTACAAACTTATACTTGTAGTGCTTTATAATATAGGTTTCTGTCATTCATAAGGTTAATCACAGTCAAGTCCATGACTGTTGCAATTTTTAACCCATCTTGCTACATTGTCATAGAGATCTTTTGCATAATGCTATATCGACCGTTTATGGGTTAAACACAGTTTCTCTGATAATGCAATGACATTGGTGTTATACGAATGGAGGTGTGCTTTAAAATAGAATCCCCTGTTCGGTACATAATCTTGCGGCAAAAAGATCGACAAGATTCGCCATGTTCATGTATTTTGTGCAGTATTAAGTTACTTTATTATTATTTACATTCACGTCTGGTGGGGCTGTCCCGGCGATCAGGCACGGCTTACGTCCGCTATTTTGACCCGCTCCTCGATGCACCAATGATATCGGGAGAGCGTGGAGGGGATATCCAATAGCCGCCGTTGGAGGAGTTCATATGGACGTGATGTACGCCGAGTAGCCACGCCCTCTGTTGAAGTCGGATGTGACGAAACGCGTCAGGGCGTGGCTACGACGGCGTATCCAGGAAATACTAGGAGTGCGTTCCACCGCTCTATCATCGCCACTGAGATTGGAGTCTCGAGCAGCGTGCATTGAGGCACAATCGCGACCCCCTGAGAGCGGAGGAGAGCGGTGAATTACACCCTTTATACTTAATGTTCATTTTAATCATTTCAATGTACGTAGATAGGAAGCGGGATGTTATATGAAGAAAATGTTTTATTAAAGCAGTATTACACTATTTGGTGCTTTTTGCTTTTTTCTATGATCCATATATTGGAGTTTGACTCATTTAACCCTTGCTGCTTCTGGAATGGTGTTGGAGGTTTGATCAGGACGTCTTATGTTTAAGGCCTGTTTTCTTTGAGTTTCTGGTGAGTTTGAACCCCTGCGGGGGAGTGTGCCTCACGTTTGGTGGAGATTGGAAACCGGTGGAGGGTGTATAACTATTACATGAAGCTTCCTTCAAATCACTTTAAACCTGATTCACTGATCTATGGACTTTCTTTCAACATCCTGATCTATATTGGACTTTTTTATGCGCTGTTTTATCATTTTTAACCAGAAAATGTTTTTTGGCTTATGTTTTTGATACCTTGTTTTAATGTTAAAGGTGTGTAAGAATATAAAGGAGAGAGAAATATAAATCAAACAGAATGAGACAAAGGGGGAGGGCCTTGCATAGGGACGCCTGGCGTCAGCTCCGCTCTGCTTTCTAATACCCCCACATTAAGCGCCTCTCCTCCAGGTGGAGGATAAGGTGGAGGCGTTTCAGGGGGAACAATTTTTTTTTTTTTTTTTTGTGGCATCTTGGTTTTCGGTCCGATACCAGGACACTACAGACGTGAGGAAGCTATTCCCACGTGGGGAAGTAAGAGGGGGGGGGTAGGGGAGGAGTCTTTTTTTTTTTGCTGTCGGCTGTCCCTCCCCCTTTCCCTCTCTAGCGGTTTTGGTCTTTCCTTTTTTTTTTTTTTTCCACGGGGCTCCCTGATGCCCCCCTGAGTACTGGAAAAGTTGAGTTTTTAGTATAAAATATGACTAACATAATATTTACCTCGTATAATGTTAAGGGATTAAACACCCCGGAAAAACGAATTAGATTACTATCGGAACTTAATAGACGCAAATCACAGATTATCCTTTTACAGGAAACACACTTTAAAGGGGATAAAATCCCGGTCCTTAAGAACCACAGATTTCCTACAGTATACCATAGTACATCACAGAGCTCTAGAACGTGTGGAGTGTCTGTGCTGATATCTAAGCAAGTGGTCTGGGAGGAAACAGCGGTGATTAGAGACGATGAAGGACGTCTTTTAATAGTCAAAGGATTTTTGAACCAACAAAAAATTACAGTGGTGAACATATATCTACCGAATATTGATCAGATAAATTTTTTGGAAATATGTTTACAAAAGGTCCACCAACACAGAGAAGGTATTTTGATAATAGGGGGGGATCTGAATATGGCCCTAGACCCTATAAAAGACACTTCTAAAGGTATCTCTCATCTATCATACATCAAATTAAGAAAAGCTAAAAAACTTCTACAAGAACTGCAGCTGATTGATAGCTGGAGGATGACTCATCCACAGGAAAGGGATTATACGTTCTATACAGCTAGACACAAGACATACACCAGGATTGACTATATTTTCCTCCCTCAGAACTTGGTCTCAGCAATAGTAGAGGTCTCTATCGGAACCTTTACACTCTCAGACCATGCTCCAATTGATTGCATAATAAAATGGGGAGAGGTCAATAAGAAAGATTGGCATTGGAGGATAAATGAGACTTTATTAAAAGACAACGACTACTAAGAGAAGCTAAACGAAGAGCTAGAATTTTTTTTCAGAACGAATGACGATGGCGAAACAACCCCCTTCTGTTTATGGGAAACGCATAAATGCGTAATGAGAGGTAACTTTATTGCAATGGGAGCACATAGAAAAAAAAAATTAAATGAACAGATAGATCAGATGTTTAAACACATTGGAGAGCTAGAAGCTGTACATAAAAAAACCCAAGCACAATCAGTAGAAAAAGAACTAGAGGAAATAAGAGAAAAATTGAACCTGTTGCTGATCGACAAAGCCAAAGTCAAATTATTAAGGGGAAGGCGAACACTATATGAGTATGGTAATAAACCAGGTAGAATGCTAGCAAATGCCCTAAAAGAAACCCAGGCAGTGAAATACATTACGCAAATAAAGACAGTCAAAGATAAAATAGTAAATACCCCACAGGAGATTGTAGAAGGTTTTAAGGAATACTATGAGAAACTATATCAGCTAGATGAGAAGATCCCGATGGAGAAGGAACAAGAGAAACTAAAAAGAGCTAAAGAATATATTAAAGAAACCCAGATGCCAAAAATATCAGAAGAAGTAGCTAGAAAATTAGATGAACCAATAACAACAGGAGAGTTTATGGAAGCAATACAAACATTAAAACTGGGCAAGGCCCCAGGACCAGATGGGTTTACTTTATCATACTACAGGCTGTTCTCCGAGAAATTGGCCCAAAGATTTATAGCAGCATATAATTCACTACGAGAAGGTAAGAAAATACCAAGTGAATCATTGCTAGCACACATAATAGTCATCCTAAAAGATGGGAAGGACCCTTCACAATGTGCCAGCTATCGCCCTATATCATTACTGAATGTAGACCTAAAAATATTTACCAAAATCTTGGCCTTAAGGCTTGTAGAATATATTTCAGATCTTATACACCCAGATCAAGTGGGATTTACACCAGGGAGAGAGGGAAGAGAAAACACGCAGCGGGTGATAAATGCGATATATCTGTCTCAAAAACAGAAGAAGCCAATGATACTGGTTTCTAGTGACGCAGAGAAGGCCTTTGATCGAGTGGAGTGGACGTTTTTAAAAGCTATGTTACAACATATAGGGTTGGGAGAGGGAATGCTGAGCTGGTTTTCAAATCTATACTCACAACCGAGTGCGAAAGTTAGTATAGCGGGTAAGATATCTGAACCATTTCCTATTCGGAATGGGACAAGGCAAGGCTGCCCACTGTCACCTATTATTTTCATTTTAACAATTGAACCATTCTTAATGAAGATACGGGCAAATCAAAACATTAGAGGACTAAAAATAGAAAAAGAAGAACAGAAAGTAGCAGCATATGCGGACGATCTAATATTTTTTATAACCTCCCCAGTTATCTCTTTACCAGTATTACTGGCAGAAATTAGAGAGTACGGAAAACTCTCAAATTTCAAAGTCAACTATGGGAAATCAGAGGCAATAGGGATAGAAACAAATGCGGCATTACTTGAACAGATAAAAACACAATTTAATTTCAGATGGACAAACTCTCATATAAGTTACTTGGGAACAAAAATAACAAGGAACTTAAACAAATTATATGAAATTAATTATGTAGCACTAGCCAGGCGAATAAAACTAGACCTACAGAGATGGGATAAGGAAATATTCACCTGGTTTGGGCGGACGAACATACTGAAAATGAATGTGTTACCAAAAGTCTTATACCTAATTCAGGCCCTACCAATCAAGATTCCACAAAGCTTCCTAAGGGAACTAAGATCAAGTTTTCTGAAATTTATCTGGGCAGGAAAACCTGCAAGGATAAGAAGAGCCATCCTATCACTTCCGAAGGGGGAAGGAGGAATTGGATTCCCAGACCTGGTAAAATACCAGGAAGCAGCCCACTTAGTCAGAGTAACAGAATGGTGTGGGCAAAATAGGAAACCATGGATAAAAATAGAAGAAGCAACAGTTGAAATACCACTGGATGGTCTAAGCTGGATCCCTGAAGCAGAATTAACAATAGTTGTAAAAAGACATCCAATGGTAGGAGCAACTATCCAAATAACCAAAAAGATTTTTGAAAAAACAAATATGTCAAAATATCCCAGCCCAATGACTCCGATCTTGGGTACTAAGACATTTCAACCAGGTGTGGTAGATCTAAGATTCAAAGCCTTGCGATATAGAGGAATGAGTAGAATTATTCATTTTTCAAAAAATAACCGAATAATGACAAGGGAAGAGCTCGAAAAAGAAGTTACACCAGATTTGGACTCTCTAAGATTGCTGCAACTAGAAGCATTTCTACGGAAATTAGCAAAGACCTATATAGTAGTTAGAGACCTCTCTAAATTCGAACAGATATGTCTAGAAGGGAAGCCTAAGAGACATATGCTATCTTACTTCTATGCAATACTTATTAAATTAGAAATACCACTAGACCTCCCGTTCTTGCAAGCATGGGAGAACGAGCTGGGATTAACATTCTCCCAAGAACAAAAAAACAGGATCCTCCGGTTTACTCATAAAGCCTCTGTGGCAAGCAAATATGAGGAGGGGAGTTATAAAATCTTAACAAGGTGGTATAGAACACCAACAGTATTACATCGTATATATCCGAAGACCTCAGATAGGTGTTGGAGATGCCATGCAGCAGAAGGGACACTATTGCACATTTTTTGGGAATGTGCAAAAATAAAAGAATTCTGGGAAACAGTGTTAGAAACGATCCAAAAAATCACAGGGGTTAACTTAGAAGACAGACCAGCAGCGGTGCTATTACTAGATATCCCAGTCTCAGTAGAAAAATACAAAAACTCGCTGTTAAGACATCTCATTATAGCTGCGAGAGCATGTATCCCGATCCTTTGGAAGCAAGAGATCTCCCCATCTAAAGCTCAGTGGATTGTGAGAGTGGCGGAGATTCAAATAATGGAAAATCTCACACTGACATTGAGGGATGAAGATGAGAGATACCGGAAGATATGGGCTCCATATCTAAAGTACAGGGAGGAGGAGGGGGACTAGACGAGCGAGAGGGGGAGAGATGGCCGATGGGGGGGTGGACAAGGAAACCCCCTTTAAAAAAGTGAGGGAAAGGGGAAAGGGGAATTTTTTTTTTTTTTTTTTTTGTTCTGTAGGGAGGGCGGTGAAACAGGGGGGGATTAGACCGGTAAGAAAAAAGAGGGTACACTAATCCATAGAAGTTAGGGAGAGGGAGAGAGGAGCTGAAGGGAAGGGGGTTTATTTGCTTCCTCCTTCTCAGCTAATTATCAATTATTATTATTTACTTATTTTCTCTCTCGATCTCTCTCTATCTTGGTTATAAATGATTTAAATGAACGTTGAGAAATATGTTAATGTGTAACTTGAAACTCTGTAAAAGAAAAAAACTAGAAAATAAAGAATTTATAAAAAGAAGTGTTTTACCCTAACACAAACTATCCTTGGCCACTAAGACCCAGGACTAGGGGTTCAAGCTGCTAACAAGATGGTACAGATGCCCAACAACTATCAAATACTTCAACCCTGCAGTGTCAGATATCTGCTGGCGATGTCTGAGATCCCGGGAACCATGCTCCACATCTGGTGGCAATGTCCTCCTGTCCAGGGATTTTGGCAGCGGATTTTCAAACTATACTGCAAACTGATGGCGACTTCTATCCACCCTTCCCCTTATCTATACTCCGGGGCTTGTTCAAGTCCATTAGAAATGATGTGTTGCGACACTTTCTGGCGGCGGCCAGGGTGGTGATCCCCCGTCATTGGAGATCGGCAGCTACGCCTTCCCTAGGGGACTGGGCTGTTGAGGTGGACCGCATAAGGGACCTCGAACGTCTGTTGGCGGAAGAGTGTGATAAAAGTGAACAATTTTCTCTCACCTTGAGTTCATGGTCTATGTTCAGATACTCCTCTGAGTTAATTTCCTGGGCTGAAAGTAGCTTAGATGATGTCGCCCTGGTACCTTGATGGAGTGCTACTTGCCCCCAATTCTTGCCCCAATTTCTCTCCCCCTTCTGTTTGCCCCTGCTTTTTTTCCTTTTCTCGTTATCTGAATACATTCTTAGGATTTCATTTAGTCCACATACCATGGCTTTGATCCGCCGAATGTTGCTGATTCGCTATCTGACCCCATGTGTTATTATTTTTGCACTCCCATATGCTGCACCGTATGCGGGGCAGCACTGCTCCCTTACCTGTAGTGTGGATGATAGCTACCATAGCTAGACCTTCCTTTCTTTTTTAGTTTATAGGGATTGCTAACACTAAGGGCCTTATGGTGGTCCTCAAATTCATGCTTATACTCTAATTTCTATGTAACATCGACATGTTCTGTTGTACACGATGCCTATTGTTGGTGTATTTGATTTTGCTGTATGTAATGTTGGAGACGATATTTGTCTTTCTGCTTCTCTTTTCTTTAATAAAATAAGATTGAATAAAAAAATGTGACCGTGTCCAACGCGGTGACGTAAAACACGACGACGTGCAGAGAAAAATGAAGTTCAATGCTTCCGAGCATGCGTCGACTTGATTCTGAGCATGCATGGATTTTTGACCGATGGATTTCCCCACAGGCGATTGTTTTTTTCGATCGGTTTTTTAACCATCCGAAAAATTTAAAACCGGTTCTATTTTTTTTTCATGGGGAAAAAAACTGATGGGGCTCGCACACAATCCATTGGTCCGTTTTCATCAAACGAACCGATCGTGTGTACAGGGCATCAAAGAACAGAAATATTACATTTATTTCACAAAAAGTTGGCGTTAAACTATTTCAAGAAACACAATTTCGTTCAGATCCTATCCCTAAAATTAACAAAACAAACTATGCAACATGGATCCATGATACATTTCCATATTCTAAATCACGAGGAACATCTATTGCAATCCATAAGGACATACCCCACCAAATACTACAGACTTGGAAAGGAAATTATGGAAGATCTTTAAGTTTGAAGATCCAAATATATGGGAAATTATTTATATTTTTTCATTTCTATTTACCAAATTACGAACAAATCAAAAGTGGAATAAAAGCCTTTCTGGAGGCAATGGACAATGCAGAAGGTACAATAATAATAGAAGGAGATTTTAATTTAATTTTGAATTCACAAATGAATACTACAGCAACTCAATCAAATAGGAATAATATTCAATTAGAAGAATTTAAACGTTTATTGGAAAGATTTCAAATGATAGATATTTGGAGAGTTAAACATCAAATATGCATAACATTTATCATAGAATAGATTATTTTTTTATTAGTCAAACGGCTCCAGTTACAGACATTGGTAATTTCCTTTGGTCGGACCGTGCCCCGATTTATATGGATTTACAGATAATAGAACACACAAAATTAAGAGGAACATGGAGATTAAACGATAATCTGATTAATGATAAGAAATGTGAGAAAGGCATTCGACAAACAATAGAAGAATTTATACAAAACCATGAAATAGACGATACTTCAATCCCCATACAATGGGAAACATTAAAATGTGTAGTAAGAGGACAATTTATTAAAGGGGAGTTCCAGTCCCCCAATTTTTTTTTTTTTTTTTTAAACACTGCTCTGTAACTGTGAAAACCAGTCATACTTTTTGCGCTTTTACTTTCTTTAAAAATAGTTATTTACTTACTGATCTCAGAAGTAGGCAGTTTCCATTTTAGTTGTGGTCATCCGAAGCCCTCTAGTGTTAATTTCCTGGATTTCTGTGCAGTCATCACCCATCATGTACCTGCAAATCTCGCACATGCTCAGTAATGCCTCAGGGAGGCGTCCTTCTTCCTGACAGGTTGCTATAGCAATCTCTTGTCTGCGGAAGTTCCCGCCCCCATGCTATAGCAACCTGTCAATTACAACACAGAAGTCAGATTAGGCAGGTAATGCACTGGCATTAATAGGGGGTGTGGTCCAAAACTGGGTTTATTTTAAGTTTACATCTCTGGCGCCGCTGATGTTCCTCGTCGTTTTTTTAATAATTGTTTTATAATATGTGTGCAGGGAGAGAGAGCTTTTCAGAAGTCATCGGCGATGCTGGGTGGGCGGGACAGAGCAACTATTGAACAACAGCCAATTATGTGGCTTCTCAAGAAAGGGTGCAGAGCCGCATCGCATAGCATAATCTAACTGTGTGCAGGGAGAGAGCTTTCAGAAGTCATTGGCGATGCTGGGTGGGCAGGACAGAGCAGCTATCGAATGCCAGCCAATAGAATGGGGTCAGGGTGGGCCGCTATGTGTATGCAGCTCCGCCCCCTTTCCTAAGAAGCCACATAATTGGCTGGC
Source organism: Rana kukunoris (assembly GCA_029574335.1). Taxonomy (NCBI): domain Eukaryota; kingdom Metazoa; phylum Chordata; class Amphibia; order Anura; family Ranidae; genus Rana; species Rana kukunoris. The sequence continues at coordinate 95,839 of JAJQKJ010002812.1, read as the reverse complement.
GTTCGATGGCTGCTCTGTCCCGCCCACCCATACATCGCTGATGACTTCTGAAAGCTCATCTCCCTCTCTCCCTGCACACAGATTATAAAACAATAAACTGTTTTATATTTATAAAACAATCTAACTGTGTGCAGGGAGGGAGGGAGATGAGCTTTCAGAAGTCATCAGCGATGTATGGGTGGGCGCTGCTTTAACTGGTAATTGCGCGGTCATGCAATGTTGTACCGAAACGAAATTTGCGTCCTTTTCTTTCCTTTTTATTTTTTGCTACATATTTTATTTTGAAAAAAAAAATGTTTTTCTTATAACAAAAAGTAAAAAATATCGAATAAACTCAATTTTAGTCAAACATTTAGGCCAAAATGTATTCAGCCACATGTCTTTAGTAAAAAAAAATCGCAATAAGCGTATATTGGTTTTCGCAAAAGTTATAGCGTCTACAAACTAGGGTACATTTTCTGGAATTTACACAGCTTTTATTTTATGATTGCACCTTTTTCATTTCTTGAGGTGCTAAAATTGCAGGGCAGTACAACCCCCCCCCCCCAAATGACCCCATTGGAAAGTAGACACCCCAAGGAAACTGCTGAGAGGCATGTTCAGTCCATTGAATATTTTTAATTTTTTTTTGTCCCAAGTGAATGACAAAAAAATAAATAAAAATTACAAAAAGTTGTCACTAAATAATATATTGCTCACACATGCCATGGTTATATGTGGAATTGCACCCCAAAATACATTCTGCTGCTTCTCCTGAGTACGGGGATACCACATGTGTGGGACTTTTTGGGAGCTTAGCCACGTACGGGACCCCGAAAACCAATCGCCACCTTCAAGATTTCTAAGGACATAAATGTTTGATTTCACTCACACAAATTTTGAAGGCGGTGATTGGTTTTCGGTGTCCTGTACGCGGCTAGGCTCACAAAAAGTCCCACACATGTGGTATCTCCGTACTCAGGAGAAGCAGTAGAATGTATTTTGGGGTGCAATTCCACATATAACAATGGCATGTGTGAGCAATATATCATTTAGTAACAAAAAATCAGTTTGTCATATTCCCGTCAAAATATAACATATTTCATGGACTCGACATGCCTCTCAGCAAATAGCTTGGGGTGTCTACTTTCCAAAATGGGGTCATTTGGGGAGTTTTTGTGTTATTCTGGCATTTTATGGCCTTCGAAACTGTGATAGGTAGTGGGGTGTATGCTTTGCGCGTGGGTGTAAGCGTTACTGGCACAAACTAGCTACCTAGCGGCACCAGTGACACTAATACAGCGATCAGAAAAACGATCGCTTAGTGACGCTGGCAATAGGGGGTGAAAGGGTTAACTCTAGGGGCAATCAGGGGTTAAAACCTTTATTAGAAAATGTATGGGGGTATCTAATAAAGGTTTTAACCCCCGATTGACCCTAGAGTTAACCCTTTCATCCCCTATTGCCAGCGTCACTAGTTATTTTTTGAGGTTCGCCGCCATGTTTTTATAGCGTTAGGTACCCCCATAAATTTTCTAATGCTATAAAAACATAGCGGTGAACCTCAAAAAATAACTAGCTACCTAGCAGCACCAGCGACACACATACAGCGATCAGAAAAAACATTGCTTTATGACGCTGGCAAAAGGGGGGTCAAAGGGTTAACTAGGGGGTGATCAAGGGGTTAAAATCTTTATTGGGGGGGGTAGGGGGCTACCCTGGACCTAGCACTAACTGCCTGACACTAAATGCCTGTCACACTGACACTAAATGCAGTGATCAGTAAATAAATGATCACTGCTATTTAGTGACAGTGTGACAGGGGGCTGGGGGGGGGGGGATTTGTGTGCCTATGTGTACTGATGTCAGTGTAGTGCTTGAGTACTCACTGTGTGATGTCTCATCTCCTCCGCCGGACGAAAATACCGGCGGGAGGAGCGGTGACATCACTTCCTCCTCTGCCTGTGTTTACAGTTCAGGCAGAGGAGGAAGCGGATTGGCTGGGAGCGATCCGGAGGGGCCGGACAAAAACGAACAGCTGCCCCCTCATCCCTGATCGCTCCCAGAGCCACAAGGACCGCCGCAAGTTCCGGGGGGGGTCCCGATCGGACCCCCGACCCACGTCTAGGCAGGAACGTACAGGTACGCCAATGTGCCTGTCTGTGCCATTCTGCCGACGTATATGTACATGCGGCGGTCCTTAAGGGGTTAAGCATGGAGCTAAATAAAAAAAAAAAAGAAAAGGAACAAATAATAACTAAACTATGGGAAGACATTTGACAATTGGAAAAATTACTTAAACAAGGGTTTAACCCAATAGAGGAAATTAAACTGAAGGATAGACAAAGATAACTGCAAACCATGCTTAATGAACAGTCCCTACGATTGAGGGATACAAATAAAGCCCATCAATATAACTATGGTAATAAAACTGGGAAAGCACTCGCTAGAATATTAAAACGACAACAATCTTCAACATCCATAGTGAAAATTTAGAAACTTACAGGGGAAATGACTTATGACCCTAAAGAAATGTCTGAAGTATTTCATACTTATTATTCCAAATTATATAATATAAAAGAACAACAAAAGAAAAACAATAATAAAGAAAGAGATATAAATATTGAAGAAATAAAACAATATATTAATAAAACTGCCTTACCCACTTTTTCTAAAGAGATAATGGAGGAATTAGATAAAGAAATATCAGAAGAAGAGATGCAACAAAGTATATCCACACTGGTTCTGGACAAGAGCCTGGGCCCATATGGGTATACACCGAGATTTTATAAAACATTTCAAGATATAATAATACCAATATTAAATAAAAACATATTCAATTTTTGCATCACAAACATTTACAATACAAAGCATGGAAGCACATATTTTAATCCCTAAACCAGGAAAAGATCATACACTGTGGCAATTATCGCCCAATCTCCCTTAAAAATGTAGATATACGCATATACTTTCATTTTTGCCAATAGATTATCACCAATTCTACCTAAACATATAAGCTTGGACCAAACAGGGTTTACTAAAGGTAGAGAAACAAGAGACCATATAACGGATTCTATATTAAAAGTTCAAAGAAAGTAAAAAACATGCGTGACAATCCAAATGATGGATATGAATGTCTTATTGCATGATATACAAAAACATGCATGGTGAAATATGAAAGTCCAAGATAAACAAGGTAGGGTGTTGAGTGCTGAATATAAGTGATGAATGACAATTTCTTATATGGTGTCCACACTGTGGGTGTTCTTTTAGTGGTGGTGAATGGGTGGCCCCTTACCTCACTGCTGTGACGTTACAGCATGTAAATATACCCTATCCTGATCCAGCGTGGTGCTGTCTCAGAGCATGGGGGTATGCTGCCTGGATGTATAAAGCACTTCACCTGTCCGTGGGGTATGGAGTCTCCATATAACGTGCCCAAGTAGCAGGGAGAGGATGAAAGGAATCCCAATATGGTGTAGTAGTTTTTATAAATTCTGCATTTATTAAATAAAAACAATGGTACTCAAATTTAAAAAAGTGCAAAAGAGCATATGAAATACGAGCGCGAGTACCATTGTTTTTATTTATTAAATGCGGAATTTATAAAAACTACTACACCATATTTGGGATACCTTTTTATCCTCTCTCTGCTACTTGGGCACGTTATTTGGAGACCCCATACCCCCACGGACAGGTGAAGTGCTTTATACATCCAGGCAGCATACCCCCATGCTCTGAGACAGCACCAGCCTGGGTCGGGATAGGGTATATTTACATGCTGTAACCTCACAGCAGTGAGGTAAGGGGCCACCCATTCACCACCACTAGAAGAACACCCACAGTGTGGACACCATATAAGAAATTGTCACCCATCACTTATATTCAGCACTCAACACTCTACCTTGTTTATCTTGGACTTTCATATTTCACCATGCATGTTTTTGTATATCATGAAAGAAAATTTGGAACATTTCCTTTTACTGGGGATCCTTGCACCTTGCAATCCGATTATATCACTTCCAAACTTAATACAGGAACTTGGTTGTTTTGGTAAACTGAGTAATTTCAAAGTGAAATAAGATAAATCGGAAATGTTGAATATAAGTCAATATATATTTCAAGTAATTTGGATAAACTACAGGAATTGAATTATACTGTAATAATAAAAGCAGTTTTAAAACTGTTCAAAAAATATGATAAAATCACTCATGGATGGGAAGAATGAATGTAGTAAAAATGGATATATTACCAAAATTGTTATATTTCAAACTATACCTATGAATCCTCCAAAAATGTTAATGTTACAATTACGTAAAGCAATGGGGAGTTTCATTTGGGCACCCAAGAATAAAAATACCAAGAATAAAAAGAGAGGTATTAAAAAATGGAGGTCTTGCACTTCCTGACTTCATTAACCACTTCAATACCCGCCAATTGTCATTTGACGTCCACAGGTGGGATCTCCCATCCTTGGTGGACGTCAAATGACGTCCTGGGCTTTGCGGGTGGATATCTGAATAATGCCTGCAGCTAGAGGCATCATCCAGAATGATCATAGCGGCGGTTCTGCTGCTTGAGCGTTCTTACAGGTGCTTCTCCGGGCTCTCCCGTGCCTTCGGGGGCCTGGAGAAAGAATCGTCCGGCGTAGGCAGGAAGCATAGAGATGACTGGTGACCATCTGGTCACCAGTCGTCATCTCTATGACCGTCGGAGGACCCAGGCGCGATGTGATGACATCACACCCGGGTCCCCGTAAGTGAACAAAGCCGCGATTGCGGCTAGTAAGCAACAGTATTCATGAGATTCACCGATCTCATGGTTTCCAGCCTGGAGGAGAGATGGGGGGTCTTATTGACCCCCCATCTCTCCATAAAGAGGACCTGTCACACACTATTCCTATTACAAGGGATGTTTACATTCCTTGTAATAGGAATAAAAGTGGAAAAAAATGGGGAAAAAAGTGTAAAAAAAATAATAAAAAAAGTAAAAAAATAAATAAAAGAATAAAAAATAAAATTAAAACACCCCTGTCCCCGGTAGCTTGTGCGCAGAAGCGAACGCACACATAAGTCCCGCCGACATATGTAAACGCCGTTTAAACCACATATGTGAGGTATCGCCGCGTGCGTTAGAGTGCCAGCAAAAAATCTAGCACTGGATCTCCTCTGTAAATCTAAACTGGTAACCTGTAAAAAAAAATTAAAGCGTTGCCTATGGAGATTTTTAAGTACCGAAGTTTGGCACCATTCCATGAGTGTGCGCAATTTTAAAGTGTGACATGTTGGATATCTATTTACTCTGGGTTACATAATCTTTCACATAATACAAAAAAATTGGGTTAACTTTACTGTTTTGTTATTTTTTTTAATTCATGAAACTATTTTTTTCCAAAAAAAGGGCGTTTGAAAAATTATTGCACAAATACCGTGCAAGATAAAATGTTGCAATGACCAGTGTTTTATTCCCTAGGGTGTCTTCTAAAAAACATATATAATAGGGTTGTCCCGATACCACTTTTTTAGGACCGAGTACAAGTACCAATATTTTTCTCAAGTACTCGCCGATACTGAATACCGATACTTTTTTTTAAATGTCACCCCACAAATGCAGCCATGTCACCCCACAAATGCAGCCATGTCACCCCACATATGCAGCCATGTCACCCCACATATGCAGCCATGTCACCCCACATATGCAGCCATGTCACCCCACATATGCAGCCATGTCACCCCACATATGCAGCCATGTCCCCCCACATATACAGCCATGTCCCCCCCATACCTAGATGCCGCTGCCGCATGGTTAATCAGCATGCAGGGAACATCACAGCTTTCATTTGAATAGCTGTATTGTGCAGCGCCGCGTTTAGACACTCCCCCTTGCTCGGGATTCGACAGATCACCCGTCCAATCCCGAGCAAGGGGGAGTGTCTATACGCGGCGCAGCGGGAAACACTACAGCTATTCAAATGAAAGCTGTAATGTTTCCTGCACGCTGATTAACTAGGCGGCGGAGTTGCGGTATGCAGCGGTGGCGTCGGCTTTCGTTGCGGCGGCGGGGGGGGGGGGTGGGGGACATTGTATCGAATGAGGCATCGGGGGCATTTGCGGGAGTACAAGTACTCCCACAAATGCTCCGCATCGGTTCCCGGACGGGACAACCCTAATATATAATGTTTGGGGGTTCTGCGTAATTTTCTAGCAAAAGAATGATGATTTTTACATGTAGGAGAGAAGTGCCGGAATAGGCCTGGTATTGAGGTGGGTATAAAAGCCCGGTATTGAAGTGGATAAATATTTACAAGCAGCATCAGTGATTAGAATAGAAGATTGGTATAAGAACACAGAAAACAAGCAATGGATTAAAATTGAAGAGGATATTATAGGTATCTAACTCTAAACCCTCCCATGGCTAAAACCTCAATTTCGACCTGAAAGAAACTAACAATTTTTGTGTTAGAGACATTTAATAATATGAGATACAATAATTAAAAAAGGGAGATTATCTACAATGAACGGACCCATGACTCCATTGTTTTCCATCCCGGAATTCTCCCCAGCAGAGAAAACGAGTAAATTCTTGAAATGGAACCTCTTAGAAACTAAGGGCCAGATTCAGAGAGCCATTACGCCGGCGTTACAGGAGATGCGCGGCGTAAGTCTAAATCTGCACGCCGCATCCCCAAAACGATATACGCATGAAATCAATTTTTTTCGACCGGCGTAATTTCGATAGACCGACGCATCCGTGCGCGCAAAACTGCGCTAGACACACCATTGATTTGCTATTCAAATATGCAAATGAGGGAGTTACGGGGATCCACAAAAGTAAGTTGGTGCAACGCAGGCTACACGCTGTGCGCAACAGCTGCACATCCTGTCTAAAATTAGTCCATACAAAAGGTGGTATAAAATTAGACAATCCGTCTACATGTCAGCTAAAGCAACACGCACACACATAGACATCTTTGGCATGAGTGATTCTGAGGTGTATCACATCTTCAGATTCACCCCTGCTGCCATCATGGAATTAACCACTACCCTGCAGGAGGACATCATCAGCCCAACACACCGCTCACATGCAGTGCAGCCACTGGTCAAGGTCCTGGCAACACTCCATTTCCTTGCCAGTGGCTTTTTTCAAACAACAAGTGGAATGGTGGCTGGGATGTCACAATCCTCCATGAGCAGATGTGTACACCAGGTTATCCCTACAATCCTCAGACGCATGGCCAACCAAATCATCAAACCAACCACTGAGGACCTGCGGCTGAAGGCAATGACAGATTTCTACAGAATTGCCAGAATCCCACGCACCGTGGGGGCCATTGATTGCACACATGTGGCACTCCAGCCCCCCCATGAGACAGAGCACATATACCGCAATCGGAAGCATTGGCATTCCATCAACGTACAGGTGATAGTCGATGGCCAAGGCCTCATATGGCACGTCCGTGCCAAACACCCCGGATCCAGCCACGACAGCTACATATACAATCATAGCCCCATCCCAATGGAATTTGAACAGAACGCGTATGGGGACACCTGGCTGGTTGGTGAGTGACATGGGTGGCAGGCATGACTGTCCCCCCCTCCCCCCCCCCATGATGCACACATCACAAGGGGCACATGCATGACTAACATCCTCCTGTCTTTTCCCTTACAGGTGACTCTGCATATGCACTGGGACCCCATCTCATGACTCCTATCCAGGACCCCCAAACCCCAGGAGAGGAAAGATACAATGAAGCCCACGCCCAAACCCGTGCAGTGGTGGAGCGCATCTTTGGCCTCCTGAAGTCACGTTTCCGATGCCTGGATAAGTCTGGGGGTACCCTGTTGTATTCCCCAAACTTTGTGTGCCAGATCATCGGTGCATGTTGCATGCTGCACAACTTTGCAATGAGAAAGGGCCTGCAGCTTGACATACGTGATGACCTGACCCCTGAACCAGACAATCCCCCCCCATCCGAGGCTACCCCGTCTTCTGAGGGAAGAGCAGCCAGGAGACAGCCCACATTAGGCATCTTTGCACGTTAAACACACACATTAATCATGGCACAATGAGAATGCATGCATGCACACCACTGTGGTCCCTAGCACACACACCCCACATCCTCATCAAATTGGATTAGCACAAGCCCACCATGCAGGACTTGTGAGCAGCAACGCCACGCCATGGCTCCGATTATGTCACTGTACATTCATACACCATTCACACGGACCTGGGGATCACTTCTCCCTGGTCCTGGGGAACCCTTCTCCACCACAAATGAGGGCGACACCCCTTTTCCGGCAGGAATGTCACCCCCACAATCAGAAATCATTCACAACCCAAAAAATAAATAAAAAATTGTCCAGCAAAAAAAAAAAAGGGTGGGGGAACCAAATTAATGCCGCTGGCGTGACCCACGCCTGGGGCGCCCACGGCCACGGCCCCGGCTCCTCGGGGGAGACTCATGGGGGGGGGTAATCCGGGGAAGGAGCAGCAGCCCCTGGTCTCTGCCCACCTGGCGGCCTGCCCTCCAAGGCCATGGCTATTCTGTTCAGGCCAGCATTTGGTGTTGCCGTATTGGCCTGGATAGCCTGGGTGAGGGCCCTCACATCCTGCCCAACGTCTGCTGTAGTAGTCTGCAGTTCGTTTAGGCAGTTTGTAAGAGCCCGGGAGTGGCAGTCCAGGTCCCCAAGCGTATCCTTTATGGAGGACAGGCACTCCTCCATCCGCCCCAAAGTTTGGCTGACCTGTCCCAGATGGTGGGTCTGAAGGGCCTGGTCCCTTCTGAGATTGGTAGGCAGAACCTTGGCCACCCCCCTGGTCTTCTGGGACGACTTCCTGCCTCCAGATGATGCTTGTGGCTGGGGAGAAGGGGAGCCCCTTGGAAGGGGAGCCCTGTTGGGGGAGGAGTGGGAGGGGCTACCCCTTATGGGGGGCTGGCTGCTGCCAGCCAGAGGGGAAGAGTCCTCCAAAAATAATAAGCCACTGCCTGACATGACCTCCTCCTCCAACTCAAACTCCTCCTCCTCAAACTCCTCCGAGGACTCCGGCCTTGTCTGGGGGTCCTCATCAGGCTGGTGTCCCGGGGATGGTGCGGTCAGGCCAGATGGTCCAGCACCCTCCTGCACATCTGTGGATGACACAAAACATTCACAGGTTGGAGGATCCACACACTTGCCACATATTCCCTTCCCCACCCCCCCCCCCACACATGCTACACACCAGATAGGAAAAAAAACCTGACCTGTCATTACGGCCTCCTCAATGGAGTCATAGCCAGGCAGGCCCTTCACTTGCTGCCTATTAAAGGTCTGGGCCACCACACGCTCCTCCGCTGTCAGCCTAACAGGGCATGGCGGGCCCCCTCCAGTGCCCCTGGCATGTGATGCCATCTGCCCCAGCTTCTTACGGACCAGACGCCGGAGATCATTGATCTTCTTGACGATCCCCTCGCGTGTCCGGGTCTCCCCCCCCCCCCCCCCCCCCACAGAATTTACCTGGTCGGTAATATTCTGCAATATCTCCTTCCTGGTGTTGGCACTCTCTGGGCCATGCAGGAAACGCCCATATTGGGTAAGGGCCCGGGCAATAATTTGTTTCTCCCCCAAAGTAAAATTGGTCTTGCGCTTCCTTTCAGTCATATTCATACAACAACTCTCTCCCAAACAATCAACAAAAATCACTCACAAAAACAAGCAGGAAAAATCAAGCAACAAAACAAACAAACAAAATCTATCAACAAAAAAGTCGCACAACCAGTCACCAAAAAACACTATCAAATATATTCTACAAAACACTAGCTCAAACAGTCAACAAATATCACAAAGACAAGTCACAAAGCAACAAACGCAAACAAACAACAGAACAAAAGCACCTTGCTGTATAGGAAGGGATACAAAGGGATGTACTTTTGCAAAGGAAGGGCGTTTGTGTCTGTCTATTTAAGCTCTCTGCGTAGCTCACTAAGTTGCCCGGGTCCACTTCCAATTTCACTTCCCGAGTTGTGAGCATGCGCACAGAGGTGCTGACCATGGTCTGCTTCATGTGCGCATGCGCGATCCGGCTGGCCCTTCATTTGCATGGGGTCATGGCTCATTTCCCAATTTGAATTACTCCGCATTACGCCTCGGGAATTACGTTGCACCGGCGCAAATTTCTGTGCAATTACTACGAGGATATGGTGATTGCGCCGGTCTAACATAAAGGAGGTGTGCTACGCCGGTCAATATATGCGCCAATGTACATGAATCTGGCCCTAAGAGAGTAGCACAAGTTCAAGTGGAGGGTAACTTACCTAAACTACAAGAATTAGGATTAGAGAATAAAGATAAATGGATGCAATATTACCAATTAAAAACATATATAGAATCCAAAATACAACTATCAGAATTGAATAGAGCATTAACAGATTTTAAACAACTATTGATAGGAAACCAAGAGGTGAATGGTAAGCTGTCTAAAGTGTACAAACTACTTCTTCCCTCAGGACCAATAAAAGAACTGATATATATGAAAAAAAGGAAAGAGGAGATGGCTATACCAATATCCCTAGTTGAATGGGAAAAGGCAATATTAATAATACACAAAACTTCAATAGCCTTAAAGGGGTGTTCCAGGCATTTTTAATGTTTATTAAAAGTCAGCATCTACAAAAAGTGTAGCTGCTGGCTTTTAATAAACATACACACTTACCTGTTCCACGTTCCAGAGACGTGCCGGGGCTCCGCTCCTCTCCCCCCCCCTATCTCTGGCTGGTGTCTTCATTCTAAGTGTGGGCACCCGGCCATGACAGCTTTCGGCTTCACGGCCGGGCACCCACTGCGCATGCACGAGTGGTGCTGCGCCATCCGATTGGACAGGTGATCGCCTGGGACCTGTCCCACGTATCAGCCCCTCAGTCAAAGGAGGAAGTGGAACAAGTCCCACTCCTCCTGAAGCCCCCACTCCCCCCCCAAAAAAATGACATGCCAAATGTGGCATGTAAGGGGGCAAGGAGTGGTTTAAGCGGAAGTTCCACTTTTGGGTGGAACTCTGCTTTAAAACATCAAGAAAGAAATTATAAAATTCTGATGAGGTGGTATTGGAGTCCAGTAGCTCTGAATAAAATAAAGAGAACTCGGAAATGTGCTGGAGATGTGCTGAGAATAAAGGAACAATGGTACACATTTGGTATGAGTGTAACAGTGTCATGCTAAAACAAATATATAATGTTTGGGGGTTCTGAGTAATTTTCTAGCAAAAGAATGATAATTTGTACATGTAGCAGAGAAGTGCCAGAATAGGCCCGGTATGGAGGTGGGTATAAAAGCCCTGTATTGAAGTGGTTAATAGCCCGTAAGTGGAAGAAAACAGAAACTCCTACAATAGTAGAATTGATTTGTGAAATTAATGAAATATATTATATGGAAAAGAAGAGAAGGATAGATGGATATGTAAAGAATCAACTACCCAAAATGTGGCAACAATGGAATGAATTCCGGCTATCAGCAAATTTAAAGCGGAGGTTCACCTAAATAACATTTTTCTCAGAACAACTTCTTTAGATTTCGAACATGTACAGTCCACAATTTTTATTTTATTTTTTATGCTGTACATACCTTATAATCTATCTTTTCATTCCGGGTACTTCTCCCCACGGGAGTAGGCGTTTCCAAGCTGAGGCGGCATGTCACCTGGGAGGTCGCCCAGATGATTGACGTCTGTTCAGAAAACGTTCCTCCCGGCGGATAAGGCCCCACCCCCCGTATTGCGTAGGAGCGTCCGAGTCACGGCGTTTCAGAAAGAAGCCGAACGTGCGCCTACGCAATACGGGGGGGAACTTTTGCTGAAAAGACCGACATCAATCATCTGGGTGACCTCCCAGATGACATGCCTCCTCAGGTGGTATTGAAGTGGTTAATTGCCCAGCAACCTAATTTTCATGAAATTGTTTCTTACTGTGTTTTTCTGCCTCCTTGTTACCGTCCTTTATGAGTTTCCAAAACCTCCCCTTTCCCTCTCACTTTTTTGTTTGGAACAAGCAGTGTCTGTTAGTTGCAGTAATTTGCACTGCTATTTTCACACTGCAAACCCTATAGATTACAGTCCATAGTCCTTCATCCACCTCGGGAGTGGCTGTGTTCCTACATACAGTGGGACCATGGAGAAGTAACATAGTCACCCGCTAACAGGTCATCGGATTACATTAGCAAAAAAATAAAAAATTAGACTCCGTTTCCACTAGTGCAACTCCAAAGTCACACAACTGCGACTTTGATCCCACTTTACACTCTCTGTAAGCCAAATAGATTGGAGCGGGTGCCATTGAAATCAATGGGCTGTGACTTGTTGTGCGACTTTGTGACCAAAGCCCCATGACATGCCACACGAGTGGAAACGGAGCCTGAAAAAAAACTGACAGCAATAGAATATATGTTTCTTTAAGTTAGGAATATAGTTACATAGTTAGGTTGAAAAAAGACACAAGTCCATCTAGTTTAACCAAACGAAAAAAATATACAATCCCATATACACAAGCCTCTTCCACAGGCAGTGGTTTTAGCGGGGAGCAGCGATAATTAAAAAAAAAAAAACATTAGGGATATACAATGTAATACTGACATATAATCAAACACATACTGTAGGTTAGACATGTGTCTTTTTTCAACCTCGCCTACTATGTAACTATGTAAAAACATTGCCGGAAATAGAAAAAAATAAACAGCGTGGGTCTGGTATGGATTTTAAGCAAAACCCATGCCATGTAATTATACCCACAGGTGATCCAGAGGAAGAAGGAAAACCCCAGCAGAGCATGATCCAATTTGCTAAATTTCTTCCTGGTCCCCTGAGAGGTAATCGGATTTTCCCTGGATCAACTTTACCTATAAATCTCAGTACCCAGTTAAATTATTTATTAACCACTTGAGCCCCTGCATATAGTCAAATGACGGCGGCAAGGTGGCTCTGTAAACCCAAGCCGCCATCATTTGACGTCTTCGTGTCCTCCATCCCCGAGATGCCGATGTGCGTGCCTGGCGGTCGCGATGTCCGGGTACACGCCGATCGGCAGTTTTAGAGCAGGACCGTGGAGCTCTGTGTGTAAACACAGAGCTCCACGTCCTGTCAGGTAGAGGAGACAGATGCTGTGTCCTTTGTACATAGGGACACAGCATCGGTCACCTCCCCAGTCAGTCCCCCTTCCCCCACACAGTTAGAACACACCCAGGATAAACACTTAACCTAGTGTTAACCCCTTCCCTGCCAGTCACATTGATACAGTAATTAGTGCGTTTTTATAGCGCTGTTCGCTGTATTAATGTTAATGGTCCCAAAAATGTGTCAAAAGTGTCCGATGTGTCTGTCGCAATTACTGTCGCAATATCGCAGTCCTGCCAAAATTCACAGATCGCCGTATTACTAGTAAAAAAAAAATATTAAAAAAATTGTCAGAATTCTATCCCCTATTTTGTAGCCACTATAAAAATCTAATGTTAAAAAAAAGGTTTTTGGGTGAACCACCCCTTTAAGGAAAGAATCCAGGCCTTTTTTTTTAAAGCAATCTACTGAGCTTGCCAGAACCACCTCTCACAGCTCTTACTGTGAAGAAACCTTTCCGTATTTGGAGATTAAATCCTCTAGACCTAAAGAGGTCATCTGTGATGACCTTAAAGTGAATAACTCAAAACCAAGTTCACTATCTGGACCACTTATAATGTTGATCATATCCCTTATTAATCTCCTCTTCTCAAGAGGGAATACATTCAGTTCCTCTAATCTCTCCTCATAACTGAGTTTCTCCATTCCTCTTATCAGTTTAGTTGCCCTTCTCTGCACTTTCTCCAGTTCCCAAAATCCTCTTTGAGAACTGATGCCCAAAACTGAACTGCATATTTCAGATGAGACCTTACTAATGATTTGTACAGGGGCAAAATGATCTCTCTCTCCTCTCCCTCTCCTCCCCCTCCCACTCCCTCTCCTCCCTCTCCCTCTCCCTCCCTCTCTCTCTCTCTCTTTCTCTCTCTCTCTCTCTCTCTCCCCCCCCTCTCCCCCTCTCTCCCTCCTTGGTATTGCATGCTATTTATTGAGCTTATGATCTACCAAAACCCCCAGATCCTTCTTCACCATTTCATCCCCTAGTTGTACTCCCCCCTCGTATATATGATGCATGCATATTCATAGCCCCCAAGTGCATAACTTTACATATTAACATTAAACCTCATTTGCCACTTCGTTGCCCATTAGTTACATTGAGGTTGGCTTGTAAATTGGAGACATCCTGTAAGGACGTTATCCCACTGCATAGCTAATGCCGCGCATACACACGATTGGAAATTCCGAAGGAAAAAGTCAGACGGAATTTTTTCATCGGATATTTTGACTGTGTGTATGCCTCATCAGATTTTTTCCATCGGAAATTCCGACGAACTTAGAAAGAGAACATGTTCTCGTTATTTCCACCGGAAATTCCGTTTTTCTGTATGGAAAAAAAACAAGCATGCTCGGAAACAAACAATTTAAAGCATGCTCGGGAAACATTGAACTTCATTATTCTAGGCTCGTCGTAGTGTACGTCACTGCGTTTTCGACGGTCGGAATTTGGTGTGTCCGTGTGAATGCAAGACAGCTTGAGCGGAATTCTGTCGGAAAAACTCATCTGGCAGGAAATCCGATCCTGTGTACGGGCATTGGTGTCATCTGCAAAGACAGAAATTTTACTTTTTTTACCCAGACCCAATATCATTTATAAATGTATTAAAAAGTAAGGGTCCCAGCACTGAACAGTGGGGTACACCACTGATAACCTTAGACCATTCAGACATACATACATATTTTATTTTTTAAACCATACTTTAGTTTCACTCTAAGGTAACTGGTTTTGAAATACCAGACAGTAATAATGACTAAAATGTTTAACTGTAAGTGCATATAAAAATATATAATATTTCAAAAAGAAATTTAGAGAAGTTATTTGTCTCCCTACCTACCCCAGGAACAGTGTGCACATCATTTTGGTATCATAACTAATGATTAAAGTGATTTGTAATGTAATTTTTTTTAAATAAATAACCATGTTATACTTGCATGCTCTGTTCAATAGAATTACACAGAGTGGCCCCAATCCCCCCTCTTCTAGGTGCTGGTGCGCACCTGGCTCCTTCTCTTCTTGGTGTGCAACTACCTACTTCCTATTGTGGCACACCTGTGGGCTCAAACCCAAACCCAAGCCACATTGCCAGTGTCCATAGACACCGAAATTGCATCTCTTCCCTGCCCCACACTCCTTCGTCACAGGATTTGACTGACGACAGCAGTAGCCATTAGGGTGCAGCTTACCAATCCTTTGGGTGTGATGGCTGCATTAGTTTTCTTCTTTAGGCTTTCCTACTATTTTCACCTCTGGCCAGCAATTCTGCTGTTTTATTACAAGCTGTCCTAGAGACGTAGAGGTTAGAGCGTTGAGGCAAACCATTTACTACTGACAGGAGGGCTTACAATAATGAGCTTTTATTTATGTACATTTTTTATTCCAATTGGAAAAAAGGGTATGCTATAATTGCTTATAAGGGTGATCTGGAGTTTGGCTTCCGTTTGTTACTGTATCTAAATCTGCTAGTACATCTAACATTCACCCTCCCAAGCTGACAATACTGCGGTCCAAAGGTGTCTCTGTGCTCCTTCATCCAAAGTGGAGGCACTCTAATATAGGAGGGATGTTGCTGGCCAGATCACCAGGTGAAAACTGAGGGGGAAATAAGCCTAAATAAAAAGAAAACAAATGCAGTCACCAGATCTAAGAATTGGTAAGCTGCAGTATAGTAAATTTTTGGCTGTGGGTTTAATACCGTGTGTAAGGGGAGTCCCTTTTGGGGCATAGGGTGACTGAGAAATGACAATTCATGTATTGCAGGGTATCTTGAAATATTAAATGTTGTTAAAGTCTGACTCCAACAGGACAATGGAGTGTTTTCATTCAATGTGGGGACACATCCTTTTGGTGTGTTAATTAGGTCTGCTTCCAAGGTCTGTCCATTGTGTTAATTAGGTCTGCTCTACAGACCTTTTCATTGTGTGAAGATAGTATTGATAATAGGTGTGGAAGGTGTAGTAATTAGGTCATGTTAATTATGTCAGACCGGTGCCGAAAAGTCTGTGAGATGTGTAATGGAGAATCATTAGCCCCCCCATCGTGTGATGAGGGGGGTGGAGAGTTTCATTGTCCCTGTGACATATTTGTAACTATATAAGACTGAGAGTTACCATTAAAAGTGTTCATACATTTTGAAACCAGTAACAGAGCTTGCTTGTCTCGTTATTCTGGGAAATGGAATGGATCGTGTCTGCATGGTTTTTCGGAGTGTAGGATAAGCTGTCTTGGGTTGATGGAAGATCGTAAACGGTGGTGACCGTTACACCCCGTTAATGCAGGGAATGCATTGAGGTAAAATAGGTATACGCTTTAGAACCACTTTAAAGTATTTTCAAAAAAATATGACCATAGTTCTGAAAGCTAATATTTGATTGGTTGTTAGAGGTAACAGTCTTAAGAGTACAAGTAATAGTGGGAAATGCCACCACGTTTACTTTTTCCCTATGACTCTGCAAGTGATACAGTTTAAATATGACCTTTGCTGCATTTTGTTAGCTAAATTTGTATCCATTAACTCTGTTTTCTTATTGTCCACTCTGTAGAATTGCCATGAGCTGGAAAAGATGGATTTGGAGGAATGTGTACAGGTGAGTTCAGATGCCTTACAAGTCAACTTGTAAAAGTGTTGGTCTCCACCAAGACCACCTTTTGTCTGAAAATAGCACATGGAGGCCTTTTTAGGTAGGATGTATAGGAAACTTTATTGCAAATTGAAAGCTTTACTGACATTCAACCAATTATTATTTAGGTTTTATATAGCTCCAACAGTGCGTTGTGTTTTACAAAATAGAGACAGTACAGTTACTACAATGTATTGCAAGAGAAAGGAATTGGAGGGACCTGCTCATTCAATCTAAAAGGAAAGGTGAAGTGATACAAAAGATAACTGTGGGTCATAACCTGGTAGAGAAAGTAAATAGACAGTTTTTTTTTAGTTGGAGGCAGAATAGGCCTCACTGAAGGGATGTTTTATTTTTTTATGAATCGCCTAACGCAGGATAGAGTAGAACATAGGCAGAGATTTGGGTAAAGAGTTCCAGTGGATGGGAAGACCCTGAAGAACTCCTGGAAGGAAGCAAGCATGGGAGGAGGTGATACGGGAGCTTAGAGGTTTTGGGAGTAGCGAAAATAGCAATTTGGTTGGTATATTGAGGTTACTGATGTAGCTGGGGGCAGAGTTGTGGATGGCTTTGTAGGATGTAGGTATTTTGAATTGTATTCATTTGAAATTCAAATGCATTCGCCAGGAAATCCAGTTACATTTACCCTATTTGCAGTTAGATGAATATGCATCGGGAGCCTGCAGCCGTTGGTGAACAGCAAGTGAATCTTGATAGCAAATGTACTGGCAATAGCTCTCCATGATTCTGAAAATATGTACTGTATATACTCGAGTATAAGCTGTCCCGAATATAAGCCGAGACACCTA
Organism: Rana kukunoris; assembly: GCA_029574335.1. Classification (NCBI taxonomy): domain Eukaryota; kingdom Metazoa; phylum Chordata; class Amphibia; order Anura; family Ranidae; genus Rana; species Rana kukunoris. The sequence continues at coordinate 78,305 of JAJQKJ010002812.1, read as the reverse complement.
GTTTTACCACAGAAAAATGGGAAAATGTATTGACTCGAGTATAAGCCTAGATTGTCCATGTGCATGCCTCATTGTGCCCATGCCTCAATGTGCCCATGTCTAGACTGACGTTTAACATGGGAGTCTATGGAAGGGGTGCCCAGTTTGAAAAATCAGTGCTCCCCAGCCATAGGTCCTCCAGACAACAAAAGGTCCCCAAAGTCACTGGAGAAGTTACAGTTTAACATGGGAGTCTATGGAAGGGGTGCCCGGCTTTGAAAAATCGGTGCTTCCCTGGACAACAAACTTTGCACAGTTGTAGAGGAAGAGTGGGGCTACATGTGTGCCAAGTTTGGGGTCCAGGGGGACCTAGATCCAGCCCGTACGGGGTCCGCAAAGTCTGGGAGATTAGGTGCAAAAAGGTGACTCGAGTATAAGCCGAGGGGGGGCATTTTCAGCACGAAAAAATTTGCTGAATAATTTGGCTTATACTCAAGTATATATGGTATGTTATAAATGTTTATATACACTTTGTTTATGCGCTGTTTCAGCACTAGAAGAGTTAATTTTGCCATTTTTGGTTTTTATTTATACAAATTTGCAAAAAAAAAAGTGTGCCCCACCTCCCAGAACACAGCAGGAATATGGACGGATATCCCAAGAGCAAGAAAACGGCAACTCCCCCTTTTACGTTTATACCAGCCCATGTGTCCTTCAGCTTTGGGGGAGTGGTGGGTTGCTTTAATAGAAGTTCCCCCAAATGACAGACTGCTCTTTCAAAAACCTGGTTACCGTTTTACCCCTCTTTGAGATACCACTTCTGGTTAACTTCAGCATTGCTGGAAACAGGAGGGGAAATAATATTAAAACCATGATTAACTGCTTGCTGACCAGCCACCGGCAGGTCAGTTCTGCTGGGCGAGAGCACGTAGCTATATGTCACCTCTTCCAGCAGCCTCTTCACCTCGCCCCCGCTCTCCCCTGACGCGCGTGTCCGGCGGTTGCGATCACCGCCAGGCACCCGCGATCGCTCGTTACACACACAGCTCCCGGTTCTGTTGGGGGGGGGGGGGGGGAATTACCTAACGTCTGTTCATACAAAGTATGAACAGCGATTTGTCATTTCCCCATATCAGTCCACCCCCCCCTCAGTTAGAACACACCCAGGGAACATGATTAACCCCCTTCCTTCCCCACTAGTGTTAACTCCTTCACTGCCAGTGGCATTTTTATAGTAATCAATGCATTTTTATAGCACTGATCGCTATAAAAATGCCGATGTTCCCAAAAATGTGTCAAGTGTCCAAAGTGTCCGCCATAATGTCGCAGTACCAAAATAATCGAGGATCGCCACCATTACTAGTAAAAAAAAAATATTAGGAAAAATGCCATAAAACTATCCCCCATTTTGTAAACGCTATAACTTTTGCGCAAACCAATCAATAAACGCTTATTGCGATTTTTTTTTTTTGTTATGAAAAATATGTAGACTAATACGTATCGGCCTAAACTGAGGGAAGAAAATGTTTTTTTTATATATATATATATTTTTGGGGGATATTTATTATAGCAAAAAGTAAAAAATATATATATATTTTTTTTTGTCGCTCTATTTTTGTTTATAGCGCAAAAAATAAAAGTTGCAGAGGTAATCAAATACCACCAAAAGAAAGCTCTATTTGTGGGGAAGAAAGGACTCCAATTTTGTTTGGGAGCCACGTCGTACGACCGCGCAATTGTCAGTTAAACCGACGCAGTGCCAAATCGCAAAAAGTGGCCTGGTCTTTGACCAGCAATATGGTCCGGGGGTTAAATGGTAATACAGGATTTTTTAATGGTTTTGGTGTTTTTTTATTTACCCGTATTTATCGGCGTATAATACGCACCCTAACTTTAAGAGGGGAGTTTCAGAAAAAAAATCTTTCCACAGTCCTTGTGTATAACACGCAGGCACAGTTTTTAATCTCTATTTTCAAGGTAAAAAAAGTGAGTGTTTATATACAAAATAAATACAATAGTTACTTTATGAGAAATTAGAATTAACAATAAAAATTATGTAACAGTGAAAGTGCTCAAACTGTATTAAGGGCTCATTCACATGGGGGCTGTTTACTTTTTGCACCAGCACTGGTCTGTGTGCAGGCAGCCTATATAAAGTGAATGAATATTGGCTATACAGACTCACCCATACAGCCAAGTTTGACCGTTACACAGGTATGGGTGCATAAACCCTACACACAGGGGGTTATTTATGAAAGGCAAATACACTTTGCACTACAAGGGCAAAGTGCACATGAAATTGCAATGAAAGTGCACTTTGGAAGTACAGTCACTGTAAATCTGAGGGTTAGATCTGAAATGAGTGGAAGCTCTGCTGATTTTATTATCCAATCATGTGCAAGCTAAAATGCTGTTTCTCTTTCGTTCATGGACTGACACAGCCTTAATCCTGACAAAGTGGTCCATGCTGGGTTTGGCCAGTCACTCGGCGGCCATGTTTTTGTGGTCCACGCCTTGTTTGGCCTAATCGTCGGCCATTTTGCCTGTGATCCACACTGTGCTCTGGTCCACGCTGTGTTTTTGCCTCTACCTGCCACTCAGTGGCCATGCTCTTGTGGCCCGCGGCGTTGTTTGGCCTCTATCTGCCGCTTGGCAGCCATTTTCTCGCGGTGCACGCCGGATCATATAATTTAAATGGCACAAGCTTGCAGACACGCGCGCAGTGGTCAGACTGACACAGCTGACGAGGAAGCGGCTACTGTTCCAAGTATGGTGAGACCTCTGGGGGGGAACCCATTGTCTCTCTCGCAGCTAGGAGGGTGGGTTGTTGTAGCTTGCCTCGGAGTCCCTGTGGGTGTTAGGTGCGTGGGTCAGCATGGCTTCAGAAGCAGACGCCTTTTCCCCTGAAACACCTGAGCTAGCAATTACTGTCCCTGCACCTGATCTATCGGACGCTATGTCGGGAATTCTAGATGCTTTTGTTGCCAAGGTGGAAGCGGCGCATGGGAACACTGGGGGGGGGGTGAAAAACGCCCCCGCCATCTTCTGGGGACAACTCTGATGCGGGGCCGGGTCCAAGTATGGCTCATGACCCTTGCTCTGATGTATCTGAGGACTGGCCGGACAGTGAGGATGACTCCGGATCTGGGTCAGCACGCAAAAAGGCTCTGGTCGGTGATCATATCACCACAGTCCGAGATACTTAAAAATGGAGGCGTCTGCGGAAGCAACAGAGGCTTCGGTCCCTTTTGGGTTCCATAAGCCGACCTGCACTGCTATGGTGTTTCCTTTTGTGCCTTATCTAGACAAACATTTATAAAAGGAATGGGACGAACCACAGAAGGTGGTTCGCTCTTGAGGATTGTTTCCTAAAAAAATGTACCTCTCCTCTGATAGTGGACCCTCCAGTGTCCAGACTAAACAAGGTAACCACGATTCCGGTGAAAGGGGCTCCTGCTTTTAAGGACCCTGCAGACAAGAAGGCTGAGGCAGTCTCCCGCAACCTATACACAGTGGTGGGCTCGGCTGTGTGCCCAATGATAGTTGGGACCCTGGTGTCTCAGACACTCACTGAATGGGCAAAAATGCTCCACAATGGGTTAAAAGCACGTCAGGCTCCATCAGACGAGGTAGCACTAGCCGACCAGTTGGTACAGGGCCTAAAATTTGTCTACGAATTAGCCTTGGACACTATTCCTCTGCTGGCCAGAGCCTCAAGCTATGCGGTGGTGTTACGCCGTCTGCTCTGGCTAAAGTGTGGGTCTGCGGACCAATCTTCCAAGAAGGCACTGATGGATTTGCCCTTTAAGGGCGACAGACTTTTTGGAGCATCCCTGGATGACATTATTAAAGATGCCACAGGGGGTAAGAGTATGCTGCTCCCACAATCCAAAAAGGTTAAGGAACCACACCTTAGTCAAGGGCCCTCCTTTACTGCGCACAAGCGTTTTTCGGCCGCCCAGCGTGGCCAGTAAGCGATCCCAGGCCAATAAAGCGCCTTCTGAGGGACAGAAGCGTCCCTGGTTTCGCAAGCCCAACAAGCCTGCAAACAAATCCACGTCCGCATGAAGGTTTGCCCCCACCCATCTCTCGGGTGGGGGGATGTCTTCGCGAATTTGCAACCCGGTGGACATCGCAGATCTCCGACCGGTGGGTTTGCGAAGTAGTGTCCTCCAGGGTACAAGTTTCTCTCTCGCACAGGCTTGTTTGGCGCAATTCAGGATCTGCTGGTACGCGGGGTAATCATTCCTGTCCCAGTACAGGAACGATTTCAGGGGTTTTACTCAAACCTGTTCGTAGTACCAAAGAAGGAGGGCGTTCGCCCAATCCTGGATCTCAGGGCTCTCAATTGCTCTCAATTGCTTTGTGAAAGTACAAGGATTCTGGATGGAGTCGGTTCGCTCTGTTGTCGCTGCCCTCCATCTGGAGGATTTTCTGGCATCCTTGGACATCAAGGGACTTGCATGTCCCCATATGCGCCAGGCATCAGAGACTTTTGCGCTTTGCAGTCGGGGAAGACCACTACCAATTTGTGGCTCTCCCCTTTGGCCTGGCATCAGCAGGGAGGGTGTTCACCAAGGTGCTCGCCCCGATTCTGGCCCTACTAAGACAGCATGGCATCGCTATCGTGGGCTAATTAGACAATCTTCTTCTGAGGGCCACTTCAAGCTCAGAATTAGTGGTGAGCGTGCCTATAACCTGTCGGACCTTCCGAGATTTTGGTTGGGTGCTGAACACTCAGAAGTCAGTATTGGTGCCGACTCAACGCCTAGTGTATCTGGGGTTGATTCTGGACTCCTCAGGAGCAAAAAATGTTCTCCCCGTGGAAAGGTTGCAGACTCTTTGGGCTGCAGTGCAGCAGTTGACATCCCAAAGATAGTCGTCACTCCACTTTTGCATGTGAGTCCGGGTCTCATGGTAGCCTCCTTCGAGGCAGTACCGTATGCTCAATTTCACACTCGAGTGTTGCAGAAGGAAATTCTGTCCATATGGGACAAGTGCCCATCGTCCCTCGATTGTCAAATCTGGGTGAGCCACCTAGTCAGGACCTCCCTGGTTTGGTTCCTTTGTTCCTTGCTTTTCACTGGATAGTTGTCACGACGGACTTCAACCTTACTGGTTGGGGGGGGGGGGGGTCCAGTCGGCCCAGGGTCACTGGACTCTGGAGGAATTCCACTTGCCGATCAATGTCCTGGAACTCCGGGTGATCAGGCTGTGCCTCTCCACATGGTCTCAGAGGCTACAGGGACGTCCAGTCAGGATCCAGTTGGACAATGCCACGGCGGTGGCGTATGTCAACCATCAAGGAGGAACAAGAAGCTTGGCTGCAGCGTTGGAGGTCACCCACATCCTGAGGTGGTCAGGAAGGAGCGTACCGGCCCTGCCCTGAATATGTTCCGGTCGCCAGATGCTGGACCAAGGAGAATGGTCTCTGCACCCGGAGGTGTTTCAGCTCCTTTGCCAAAGATGGGGCACGCCAGACGTAGATGTTCTGGCGTCTCGACTCAATTGGAACGTATTGAGGTTTGTGGCCAGGTCAAGAGACCCAGGGGCAGATGCGACAGAGATGCATTGGCGGCACCATAGAGTCGGTTTAGGCTAATCTATACCTTCTCTCCTCTGAAGCTCCTTCCTCATCTGCTTCGCATAGTGGAGGCAGAAGGGATCCCAATGATTCTAATTGCTCTGGATTGGCCTTGGCGTCCTTGGTATGCCGACCTAGTGCATCTAGTAGCAGACGTCCCTTGGCATCTACCTCTGAGAGAGGACCTGCTGTCGCAAGGTCCCATACTTCATCCTGCTTTACAGTCGCTGGCTTTAACGGCGTGGCTATTAAAAGCCAGGTGCTAAGAGACCGAGGCCTGTCGGATTCAGTGATTTCTACCATAAGGAGGGCTCGGAAGCTATCCTCTAGGACAGGGGTCTCAAAGTACCGGCCCGTGGGCCATTTACGGCCTGCGGACCGGTAATAAATGGCCCGCAGGCAGGGCGGGTGCCGCGGAAGTGTAGATCGAGGTGCATGAAGAGTAGTGCAGGAAGCATCTGTCAGAGGTTCACTTCTCTCTCATGTCACGCTGCTACTCCCCGGCGGCCCCTCCTCTCTTCTCGTCCATCTTTATTTGCTTGTGACATCATCTGAGATGAGACGAGAGGGGGGCCACCGGGGAGTAGCAGCGTGACATGAGAGACAAGTGAACCTCTGACAGACGCTTCCTGCACTGCTCTGCATCTGAAGAAAACAAAAAGTAAACGCTGACCTTTGCCCTGATTTGCTCTCATGTGCCCTGATGTGCTCTGATTGTGCCCCCATGTGCCCTCATGTGCCATGTACCCTGATGTGCCCCATGTACCCTGATGTGCTGGGCTCTGTACATCAGGGTACCCTGTGCACTGTACCCTGATGTGCCATGTGCCCTGTACTGATCTGCTGTGCCTGATGTGCTCTCATGTGCCCTGATTGTGCCCCATGTGCCCTGATTGTGCTTTGATTGTGGCCCATGTACCCTGATTTGCTGGGCTTTGTACCCTGATGTGCTGTTTCATGTGCCCTGTACCCTGATGTGCCATGTGCCCTGTCTTGATGTGCCATGTACTTTACCCTAATGTGCCATGTGCCTTGTCCTGATATGTCCTGTCCTAATGTGCCGTGCCCTGTACCCTGATGTGGCCTGTTGTGCTGTGCCCCATGTGCTGTGCTCTGATGTGCCCTGTACCCTGTTGTGCTCTGATGTGCTGTGCCCTGTACCCTGTGCTGTGCCCTGTGCTCTGATGTGTGCTGTGCCCTGCTGTGCCCTGTACCCTGATGTGCTGTGCCCTGATGTGCTGTGCCCTGATGTGCTGTGCCATGTGCCCTTATTTGCTGGGTTCTGTGCCCTGATGTCCTGTGCCCTGATCTGCTGTGTCCTGATTTGCTGGGCTCTGAGCCTTGATGTGCTGTGCTATGATGGTGAGTGGTCTGTCGGCAGTGCAGTGGTCTGTCGGCAGTGTAGTGGTCCGTGTGCAGTGGTCCGTGTTAATAATGCGTTTGCTGACACCAGTGCTGGGGGTTAATAATGTGTCCGCTGACACCAGTGCTGGGGGTTAATAATGTGTCCGCTGACACCAGTGCTGGGGGGTTAATAATGTGTCCGCTGACACCAGTGCTGGGGGTTAATAATATGTCCGCTGACACCAGTGCTGGGGGTTAATAATGTGTCAGGTGACACCAGTGCTGGAAGTTAATAATGTGTCCCCTGACACCAGTGCTGGAAGTTAATAATGTGTCCCCTGACACCAGTGCTGGGGGTTAATAATGTGTCCGCTGACACCAGTGCTGGGGGTTAAAAATGTGTTCGCTGACACCAGTACTGTTTTTGAAGTTTGAAAGTTTGCATGCAGCCCCCCATGGGATATGAAAACTTGTCTTGCGGCCCTCAGGTAATTTGAGTTTAAGACCCCTGCTCTAGGAAGATTTACCATCGCACTTGGAAGGCCTACCTATCCATTTGTGAGCAAATGAGGTGGAATCCGCATACTTATTTGGTTTCCAGAGTCCTGCTGTTCTTACGGGGGGGTGGACCAAAAGCTCCCCCTCGCCGCCCCCCCCCCCCCGCCGCATAAGCCGGAGAAGAAAATAGCTATACAAGGTATGTATAGCAAAAAAAAAAATCGGCATACTGTCAATGTCGAGAGTGAGCTCAATGTAATGTTAGAAAATAGTTTTTAGGGTGAACCCCTGCTTTAAGTACGATCAAGGGGCAGATAAATGATCTCTTATTACAGGAGATCACAATAGCATGTAATACTGTTAATCTCTACATGAATCTCCACCAGGGAAAACTTTATTGGGATGATTGCCTCATTCAATGTATCATTGCAAAAAGTGCCATATAAAAAAGAAAAACTTGCATTGCGTAAAATCCTGGGAACATTTTTTCAGTCAAATAAAAATGCGCTATTACATCAAATGCAAACGCTGTAGGCAAAAAAAACGATTGAGCCGGCCAGTTGCTTGATAAAAATTCAAGTGTAAAAAATATCTATTTTCAAATGAATTTTTTTGAATATGTTAAATGAATGATAATGGATTGCTGCTGTATTTCGGTCAAGCAGAAATGCCCTGTTGCTATGTAGTCCTCCTAATCTGCCACATCCTGGTCTGCGGAGCTCCTTGTCACTTTCTCCCTTGCCTGTGCTCCTGGGAACTGATGTGTCATCCTTTCCCTGTGCACAAAATGTAATTTCTAAAGCAAAAAGTCATTTAACACTACTTGCGACTATTCACGAATTTTCGGGTCCCGGTAATACAGATCAATCATTGAAAAAAACCACGACGAACCAAAAAAAAAAAAAGTTCTATTTTAGGCCCTTCAGGTCTGGTATGGATATTCACCCACTTAAGGACTGCCACACGACGATATAAGTTGACAGAATGGCACGGCTGGGCACAAAGGTGTACATGTACGTCCCCTTTAGGAAGCGCAGCCGTGGGTCGCGAGCACGGTGTCCCGCGATCGGGTCACGGGAGCTGAAGAACGGGGAGAGGTGAGTGTAAACAAGCCTTCCCCGTTCTTTTCTGTGGCAGTGTCAGTGATCGTCTGTTCCCTGTCATAGTCACACGTACAGCCACGCCCCCCTACAGTAAGAAACACACATGAGGTCACACTTAACCCCTACAACGCCCCCTAGTGGTTAACCCCATCACTGCCATTGTCATTTTCACAGTAATCAGTGCATTTTTATAGCACTTTTCGCTCTGAAAATGACAATGGTCCCAAAAATGTGTCAAAAGTGTCCGATGTGTCCGCCATAATGTCGCAGTCACAAACAAAATCGCTGATCGCCGTCATTACTAGTAAAAAAAAAAATATTAATAAAAATACCATAAAACGATCCCCTATTTTGTAAACGCTATAAGTTTTGCACAAACCATTCAATAAGCTCTTTAACAAAGGGGACTCCCAGACTCCCTGCCCCACCCATGTGAATTGGTAAGGGGTTATTGTATCCCTACCAATTTACAAAAGAAAGTGTAAAAAAAATTAAAAACCACACAGTTGGGAGAAGTCCTTTATTAAAAACAAAAAATAAAAACTAACATTCCAGCATTGTAATCCATTCTCCAGCAATGCTCCAGTCTCCACTCCACAAGACACCCCCATGACGCGTAAGAGGGGGCGGGGTCACGCGTCCACATCATTGGGTAACCCCCGGCTTTCTCCGGCAAGCGTGGGTTACCCAATGACGTGGTCGGGTGACCCCACCCTTTGATGTCACGGGACAGGGTCACCCGCCCACGTCATTGGGTAACCCCTTCTTGCCAGAGAAAGCCAGGGGTTACCCAATGACAGACGGGTGACCCCGCCCCCTCTTACGCATCATGGGGGTTTTGTGTGGAGTGGAGACTGAAGCATTGCTGGAGAATGGATCACCGCAGGACATAGAGAATGGATTACAATGCTGCAATGTTTTTTTTTGATTTTTAATAAAGGACTTCTCCCAACTGTGTCTGTGTGGTTTTTAAAATTTTTGACACTTTCTTTTGTGAAATGGTAGGGGTACAGTGTATCCCGTTACCAATTCACAAGGTAGCATATTTACATGTGCCTATCCATCCCACGCACCAAATATTTTTAAGGTTTGGTAGAACATCGCCACTTCCAGTTTGTGGCTCTGCTATCTGGTGTGGCTACCGCCACTCGGGTATTTACAAAAGTACTAGCCCCTCTGTTGGCAAATCTGAGGGTACAGGGCATAGCGGTAACAGCCTATCTAGACGATCTACTTGTGATAGATCAGTCAGAGGCAGGATAAGATCACGCTGTGCTCACCACAATAAAATACCTGGAGAATTTAGGATGGATTGTAAACCTACACAAATCCTCTCTACAAGCCCAAAGAAGGGTAGAGTATTTGGGCATGATCATAGACACAGCCCAAGGCATGGTATTCTTGCCAGAACCAAAGATCAAGTCGCTAAGGGACCTGATCCGCAAGGTCAAGGCAATGAAAAAGCCATCTATTCACCTTTGCATGAGGCTACTAGGGAAGACGGTGGCCTCCTTCGAGGCTGTCCCTTACACCAAGTTTCATTTGAGACTACTTCAAGGCAGTATCTTAACTGCCTGGAACAGGAGCATCCATGCTCTGGAACTACCCAGGCGTCTGTCTCCACAGGTGCGCCAAAGAACTTGCGGAATAGAAAATTATTTTTCCCAGTCACCTGGAAGGTGGTGTCTACGGATGCCAGCCTAAAGGCCTGGGGAGCGGTGTTAGAAGAAGCTTCAGCCCAAGGAACCTGGGCCAAGACCGAAAGGAACCTGCCCATCAATATACTGGAGTTGCGGGCAGTATACTTGGCACTCAGAACCTGGTGTAAACGTTTGGGGTAATTAACTCTTGTGGCAGATGCGTTTTTTGTGCAGTAAATCAACACCAAACAGGCATATGATGTTAAGGGCCTGGTAGCCCACGTTTATTAAAGGAGAAAAAAAGAAACAAAAGTCCATTCAGGAATCCCACGCAGGGGTTTAAACGTTATCCAAAGATACATGAAAATACCAGCCCACCTGGCTACTCTTTAACAGCACTGCGGCTACAGGTACTGGTTCCTCAACCATCACCTCCTCCAGACCCACGGTCCTGGATGCACACGGCTCCGAAGCCTTCCAACGCGTACAGCGTCTATCCTCACACAGAGACAATAACAGCCATTGCTCCCACTTCCTTCACCTTCCTTCACTCACCTGCTCTCCCCAAATTCACGCTCAGCAGCTCTGCAATCTGGCTATATGCAGACCGTGTGTCCATTTCATCGTGACAGTAGTCCCTACTGTTACACTGGACACACAGGTTACAGGGCCACCTGGTGCGGATTCAATCTGACAATTCTACTGCAGTAGCTTACATCAATCACCAGGGAGGCACCCGCAGTCAGGGCGCCCAGAAAGAGATGAATCGGATTTTGGCATGGGCAGAAGAACATGTTGCTTGCCTCTCTGCAATCTTCATTCCAGGAGTAGAAAACTGGCAAGTGGACTATCTGAGTCATCAGCAACTTTTACCAGGGGAATGGTCTCTCCACCCCAATATCTTTCAGGCCATATGCCAGAGATGGGGGACCCTGGATGTAGACCTGCTAGCCTCCAGGTTCAACAAGAAGTTGGACAACTTTGACCCAGATTCAGAGAGAATTAGATTCTCGTAGCGTATCAGAAATACACTACGCCGCCGTTTTTTATCTGGCTCTACGTGGAATCCAGGTAGATTTTGTCCAGTAAACGACGGCGGCGTAGTGTATTTCTCCCGTCGCAATCCATCTACACGAGTAGGGGGCGTTAAGGATTTAAAATAGGCGCGTTCCCGCGGCGATCGAACTGCGCATGCTCCGTTCGCAAATTTCCCGCCATGCATTGCGCGAAATCACGTCGTTACGTCATTCGTTGTTTGAGTAGCGTCGTTTACGGACATTTCTATTCCCGAACGAGTTACGTAAAAAAAAAAAAAAAAAATTAAATTCGACGCGGGAACGACGGCCATACTTAACATGGACTACGCACCGTTAGACCAGCAAAAAGCTGGTCTAACAGTACGTAAAAAAAATAGACGTAAGCGATTGCGAAGACCGCTCGTATCTTCGTGGATCGCCGTAAAAACACATTTGCATATCCCGACCCATCAAAACGACGCAAACTCCTCCCAGCGGCCGCAAAAATATCGCAGCGTAGATCCGAAGGCTTACGAAGACGTAAGCCTCTCGGATCGAAGCCGCCGTATCATGGTTTGCGGATTCAAACTAGTGATACGGCGCGCAAAATTTGAAATTACGCCTGTCTAACACCAGTTAGACAGGCGTAATTGCTCTATGAATCTGGGCCTTTGTGTCCAGGACGAAAGATCCCCTAGCCTACGGATCGGATGCTCTAATTACTCGGTGAAATCAGTTTTTACTGATCTATGTATTTCCGCCGACCGCTCTCTTACAAAGGCTACTTTACAGGATCTAGAAGGAAAGGATTCCTGTAATCTTAATAGCCCCAAATTGGCCCAGAAGATCCTGGTACGCTGAAATCATAAAGATGGCTTTAGGAAAACCTTGAAAGCTTCTGCTTCGTCACAACCTGCTGTCACAAGGTCCAGTGTTCCATCCTTCCTTACAAGAGCTAAATTTGACGGCTTGGCTGCTGAGACCCACATTCTGAGGAAACTAGGGATCTCGGGTCCAGTGCCTTCTACACTTATTAATGCCAGAAAGCCAGCTTCCATGCTTATTTACTATGGAGTCTGGAAAGCATATGTTTCATGGTGTGAAACTAACAAATGGAATCCTCAAAGATATGACACAAGTAGGATTCTTGCCTTTTGCCAGCTAGAAGTGGATATGAAATTAGCCCTTAGTACCATTTAAGGGTCAAATATTAGCTCTATCAGTCTTATTTCAAAGACCGCTGGCATCTCATTCCCTAGGTCGGGCTTTCATTCAGGGGGTACTGCAGATCAATCCGCCAGTCAAGTCTCCCTTGTGCTCATGGGATCTGAATTTGGTATTGTCAGTGTTGCAGAAGCAACCTTATGAACTTGTTTGCCATATTCTGCTGACCCTTTTAACCACTTAGGTCCCGAGCCTGTTTTTCAGATTCGGTGCTTACGAGACTAAAACATTTTCTTTTGCTAGAAAATTACTTAAAACCCCCAAACATTATATATTTTTTTTCTAACACCCTAGAGAAAAAAAAAGGAAGTCATTGCAATACTTTTTGACACGCCGTATTTGCGCAGCGGTCTTACAAGCGCACTTTTTTTAGGAAACAATCACTTTTTTTAATAAAAAAATTAGACAACAATAAATTTGGCCCAATTTTTTTATATATTGTGAAAGATAATGTTATGCCGAGTAAAATGATACCCAACATGTCACGCTCGTGGCATGACGTCAAACATTTACCCTTAAAAATCTCGATAGGCGACATTTAAAAAATTCTATAGGTTGCATTTTTTTGAGTTACAGAGGAGGTCTAGGGCTAGAATTATTGCTCTCGCTCTAACGATCGCGGTCACTTGTGTGGTTTGAACACCGTTTTCATATGCGAGCACTACTCGCCTACGCGTTCGCTTCTGTGCGCGAGCTCGTCGGGACGGGGCACTTTAAAAAAACATTTTTTTTTGTTTTCTTACTTATTTTTATTTATTTTATAATTTTTTACACTGGAATAATAAAAAATAAAAAAAAAATCACTTTTTTTCCTATTACAAGGAATGTACAGGGAGTGCAGAATTATTAGGCAAATGAGTATTTTGACCACATCATGCTCTTTATGCATGTTGTCTTACTCCAAGCTGTTTAGGCTCGAAAGCCTACTACCAATTAAGCATATTAGGTGATGTGCATCTCTGTAATGAGAAGGGGTGTGGTCTAATGACATCAACACCCTATATCAGGTGTGCATAATTATTGGGCAACTTTCTTTCCTTTGGCAAAATGGGTCGAAAGAAGGACTTGAGAGGCTCAGAAAAGTCAAAAATAGTGAGATATCTTGCAGAGGGATGCAGCACTCTTAAAATTGCAAAGCTTCTGAAGCGTGATCATCGAACAATCAAGCGTTTCATTCAAAATAGTCAACAGGGTCGCAAGAAGCGTGTGGAAAAACCAAGGCGCAAAATAACTGCCCATGAACTGAGAAAAGTCAAGCGTGCAGCTGCCAAGATGCCACTTGCCACCAGTTTGGCCATATTTCAGAGCTGCAACATCACTGGAGTGCCCAAAAGCACAAGGTGTGCAATACTCAGTGACGTGGCCAAGGTAAGAAAGGCTGAAAGACGACCACCACTAAACAAGACACACAAGCTGAAACGTCAAGACTGGGCCAAGAAATATCTCAAGACTGATTTTTCTAAGGTTTTATGGACTGATGAAATGAGAGTGAGTCTTGATGGGCCAGATGGATGGGCCCGTGGCTGGATTGGTAAAGGGCAGAGAGCTCCAGTCCGACTCAGACGCCAGCAAGGTGGAGGTGGAGTACTGGTTTGGGCTGGTATCATCAAAGATGAACTTGTGGGGCCTTTTCGGGTTGAGGATGGAGTCAAGCTCAACTCCCAGTCCTACTGCCAGTTTCTGGAAGACACCTTCTTCAAGCAGTGGTACAGGAAGAAGTCTGCATCCTTCAAGAAAAACATGATTTTCATGCAGGACAATGCTCCATCACACACGTCCAAGTACTCCACAGCGTGGCTGGCAAGAAAGGGTATAAAAGAAGAAAAACTAATGACATGGCCTCCTTGTTCACCTGATCTGAACCCCATTGAGAACCTGTGGTCCATCATCAAATGTGAGATTTACAAGGAGGGAAAACAGTACACCTCTCTGAACAGTGTCTGGGAGGCTGTGGTTGCTGCTGCACGCAATGTTGATGGTGAACAGATCAAAACACTGACAGAATCCATGGATGTCAGGCTTTTGAGTGTCCTTGCAAAGAAAGGTGGCTATATTGGTCACTGATTTGTTTTTGTTTTGTCTTTGAATGTCAGAAATGTATATTTGTGAATGTTGAGATGTTATATTGGTTTCACTGGTAAAAATAAATAAATTGAAATGGGTATATATTTGTTTTTTGTTAAGTTGCCTAATAATTATGCACAGTAATAGTCACCTGCACACACAGATATCCCCCTAAAATAGCTAAAACTAAAAACAAACTAAAAACTACTTACAAAAATATTCAGCTTTGATATTAATGAGTTATTTGGGTTCATTGAGAACATGGTTGTTGTTCAATAATAAAATTAATCCTCAAAAATACAACTTGCCTAATAATTCTGCACTCCCTGTATACATCCCTTGTAATAGAAGCATGACAGGTCCTCTTAAATATGAGATCTGGGGTCAAAAATACCTCAGATCTCATATTTAGACTTGAATGGAAAAAAAAAGAAAATGTTGTCATTTGAAAAAATGACAACAGAAAAAGTCTCTTTAGGACGCATGGGCGGGACTGACGTTTTGACGTCACTTCCGCCCAGCAGAGATATGGGGACGAGTGGGGGCCATCTTGCCCTCACTCGCATCCCCACACAGCAGGACACAGGACCCGATTGCCTCCGCCGCTACCGACGGCTCCGGTAAGCGGCGGAGGGCGCGGGAGGGAGGGGGCCCCCTCTTCCGCCACCGATAACGGCGATCTTGCGGTGAATCCACCGCGGAGACCGCCGTTATCGTTGACAGGACCGCCCACTGAAGAGATGGATATCTCGGTTGTGGCAGCAGCTGCTGCCGTTACCGAGATATCCATTTTAAAAAAAGGACGTATATTTACAGTGTGCTATCTCTTCGTCTAGAAGAGTATCTTAATTAGCAGTGCTTTCTTGTAAAAAACCTTATTTAATTTGTCATAAGGACAAGATTGTTCTACGACCCGATCCAACCTTTTTATTAAAGGTGGTGTCGTCATTTCATTTGAATCAAGATATTATTTTACTTTCCTTTTTTCCTGATCCGCGGATAGCGAAGGAAAAGTTGTTACACTCTCTCGATGTAGCGAGAGCAGTAAAAGCGTATCTGCAGACAACCGCTCAGATACGTACAACTGATGTTTTGTTTATTTTGCCAGATGGTCCCAAGAAGGGACAGGCGGCATCAAAATCCACCAGTGGATTCGACAAATAATTATTCAACCTTATGGTTTAAGAAACAGCATTCCTCCTTCTGTTAAAGCGCACTCGGCCATAGCTACGAGCACTTCATGGGCAGTGCATCACCAGGCTTTGATGGCTCAGATCTGCAAAGCTGCAACTTGGTGTTCATACATTCACCAAATTCGATCAAAAAGATGTAAGAGGACATGAGGATTCTGCCTTTGGGTAAAGTGTACTGCAGGCAGCAGTCTAGAGCTTCTTGTCCGTTTACGGCCAGCTCGGATCTGGGTCTCCCACCCTTCATATTAAGCATTGCTCAGGGACATCCCATTATGTAATGATTTAAGGCTTTGTATCCTGTGGTTTTATGTTAAAGAAAATAGGATTTTTATGACCGCTTACCTGTGAAATCCTTTTCTTGGAGTACACCACGGGACACAGAGGTCCCCCCCTTCTTATGGGAACTTTATTGCTTGCTACAAAACTAAGGTACTTCCCTGATGGGAGGGGTTATATGGAGGGGAACTGTCTTTGATTTTTTTGTGCCAGTGTCCAATCACCTCTGGTGACCATATAACCCATTATGTAATGATTAAAGGCTGTACTCCTTTTGCAGACTCCATCAGGTTTTCTTCCAGAATGGTCCTGTATTTGGCTCCATCCATCTTCCCATCAATTTGAACCAAGATGAAAATTATATAGCGCTTGTTGTAGAAACAATGATAAAAAATTAGAAGCTGCAATAATAAAAAGGTTATACAACCTCAAACATGGTATACAGAAAACAAAATTGCGCTAAAAAACTGCAAATAGAACTGAGCAGTGTATGATAAAATAATAAACAATAAGTTTAGTCCATATAAATGAAAATAATGAATGCACAGAATCAGGTGCGATTTCAAAGTTCAATTATGAAGTAGAAGTTCATAGTGGAGATCTCCCGGGTGTAAACACTGATGACAAACTTTTGAGAAAAAAGTGTTGAAAGTAAACACCTCCACCATAGGTATGAATGGCCTCTTACCAGATGCACAATGAAAATAAGCCTTATGTCACAACCCAGTAGTCACCAAGAACACCTCCAACGTCCAGATCACCTATATGGGAACCATCCTTGGTATCGTCGGTATGCGGTTTTGAAGCCAAAACGGGATGTATGGATCTCTCCTATGGCAGCACACAGCTCCCACCAGCAGCATACCTATAGCGCAATTTTGTTTTCTGTATACCATCAATTTTAACCATCTTCCCTGTCCCTGCTGAAGAAAAGCAGGCCCAAACCATGATGCTGCCACCACCATGTTTCACAGTGGGGATGGTGTGTTCAGGGTGATGAGCTGTGTTGCTTTTACGCCAAACATAAAGTTTTGCATTGTTGCCAAAAAGTTCAATTTTGGTTTCATCTGACCAGAGCACATTCTTCCATGTTTGGTGTGTCTCCCAGGTGGCTTGTGGCAAACTTTAAACAACACTTTTTATGAATATCTTTAAGAAATGGATTTCTTTTTCCAACTCTTCCATAAAGGCCAGATTTGTGCAGTATACAACTGATTGTTGTCCTATGGACAGAATCTCCCACCTCAGCTGTAGATCTCTGCAGTTCATCCAGAGTGATCATTGCCTCTTGGCTGCATCTCTGATCAGTCTTCTCCTTGTATGAGCTGAAAGTTTAGAGGGACGGCCAGGTCTTCGTAGATTTGCAGTGGTCTGATACTCCCATTTCAATATTATCGCTTGCACAGTGCTCCTTGGGATGTTTAAAGCTTGGGAAATCTTTTTGTATCCAAATCCGGCTTTAAACTTCTCCACAACAGTATCTCGGACCTGCCTGGTGTGTTCCTTGTTCTTCATGATGCTCTCTACACTTTAAACAGACCTCTGAGACTATCACAGTGCAGTTGCATTTATACTGAGACTTGATTAGACACAGGTGGATTCTATTTATCATCATTACTCATTTAGGTCAACATTGGATCATTCAGAGATCCTCACTGAACTTCTGGAGAGAGTTTGCTGCACTGAAAGTAAAGGGGCTGAATAATTTTGCACGCCCAATTATTCAGTTTTCTTTATCGTACATCACGGGACACAGAGCGCATAGCCATTACATATGGGTTATATGGGTACCTTCAGGTGTGGACACTGGTGTAATCAACTTCACAGGAAGTTCCTCCCTATATAACCCCCTCCCACTGAGAGTGCTTTAGTTTTTTCGCCAGTGTCTTAGGTGTTGGTCACGTCTAGCTGTCCCTCGGAGGTCTCGGGACCCAGGATAGCTAGCCGGATCCGTCCGAAGTGCTTCAAAGCCAAGGTGTACGGTACCCGGGCCCTGCTGGAGTGGGGTTTTTGCCTATAATGCCTCTCCTTGGAGGGCTGGATTCTGGGCTCCAGTGCCTTAGTCTCTTCCAAGAACTAAACGCTACTGATGCCAGGATGCTATATAGGTCCAGGGGTGTGGGTTCCTTAACACAGGACCCCGGTCCCTGAAGGTCCAAGACAATACCCACGGAGATGGGGGAAGATTGGGCCTCTTGCATTTTGCAATACCCTGCGGCGTGGAGCAGGTAAGAGGGAACCTGCGGGACTTGGTTCGACAGTAGGTATCCCCCTGGGGGTTCTGGGTTGGCTAACAGTATGCTTGTGCATCAGCCACTATCTCCACTATGTCTGTGTAGGCAGGATGGGATACTAATGTTTACCCAGATAACATGTAGATATATGTATACTTGTGTAAGTTATATATTTGCTACTCACCCCAGGTCTGCCTGTTAACACTGATACTGCAACCCCACATGTTTTAAAGAGGAAATTGCTGGTAAAAACTCCTGTTTCTTAGGAAGCCCATGGGGACAGCTTCCTCGCTATGTGTGCACTACAATAAGATTAGTGCTTACCTGGTGTCTGTTGGTGCTGCCTAAACGCTGGTCCATGTTGTTTCCTCTGCTCTGCTTCCTCCATGTGGTTTCAGCGTGGTGCGCGCGATCGTGCGCGCGCACGCCGCCTTTTATAGCGTCGGCGTGCGTCGGGGGGGCGGGCCAGCAGCGTCAGGGTCTGTTTAAAGGGAAAACTTTTTCTCTGGCTGGTCTTTCCCTCCTGGAGGCAGAGGAAGAAAGGATACAGAGCGTGCAGCTGGGTCTTTTGGCCACACAGGGACACCTAGTGGCGGTTTTGTGGATCTTCAGGTCTAGGACTTAGGTCCACTATTGACCAGAAAAAAAAAAGGAAGTTTTTTGCTTAAAGGGACTCAGCCTTAGATCCAGCAGTATCTGAGTCTACCTTGGACTCCGGCTAACGGGCATTGGTGTGTCAATACTCACAGGTTTCCTCAGTATTGCCACCTCCCAGGCGGGTAAAAAAAAAAATTTTTTTGAAAAAAAAAAAAAAAAAGGAAAAAGAGAGAAATTAGTTCTTTTTCATCTTCCTCATACCTGCCCTCATATTGGTTACTCCTAGCTGCAACAGTCAGGTGTTGGCTATAGGGGTGACCCAAGGTTGTACAATGGCTCCAAAGGGATCTGGACCAGCCAAGGCTGCAAAAGGTGCCAAAAAGCAAAAGGGGTCTCCATCGGGGTCAGAGGATTTGGGCCAGGCTTCTACGGCCCCACCCTCGCCAGTTAGGACACCGAGTGGCATAGTACAAGAGCCATTGGGGGTGCTGGGGGCAGAGGCGGCCCCCGATCCACCCATTCCCGTTTACGTGACGGAAGAAATGCTAGCAGCCACCATGAGTGAGTTAGAGAAAAGGTTAACTGCGTTGTTTTCCCGTCCTTGCCCAAGTAGCAAGCGGGCTAGATCCCCCTCACCCAGTGTGGGGTTTTCAGATGCGGAGGTCTCCTCTTCAGAGGAACGGGACCCACAAGGGGATCAGGCAGACCCAAGTCCCGACGGTTCAGACAGGGAAAATTCCACTATAGATGAATATTTTTCGGCCTCTCAAGCGGAGAGCCTGTGGATCCAGTCTTTGACAGATATGGTTCGCACTGCCTTTAAACTTCCAGTGCCAGAACTAGTAGCCCCGGAGGTATCCTCATTGGGTTCTTTAAAGGCTCCATTAACTTGTGCGTCTTTTCCAATGCACCCCCTTCTGCGGAACGTGATTTACCAGGATTGGGCTCGACCTGATAGAATCTTTGTTCCTCCTAAAAGATTCTCTATTCTCTACCCTATGGAAGAGGAATATGTAAAGAAATGGGCACTCCCTACAGTGGACGCGGCCATTTCCTGCGTGAATAAATCCCTGACTTGTCCGGTTGAAAATGTCCATATGTTCAAGGATCCGGTCGACAAAAAATTCGAGACCCTACTGAAAGCAGCTTTCACCTCAGTAGGTGCCATGGTTCAGCCAGCAGTAGCAGCCATTGGTGTTTGTCAGGCCCTGAAGGATCAGGCAAAACATATATTAAAGGACATGCCGGCTCAGCATACTCATGAATTAGCAGAATTCCCTAGGGCTCTCTGCTTTGCAATAGATGCTATTAAGGACTCCATCCAACAGGCATCCCGTTCATCTCTACTGATGGTTCACATGCGTCGCCTTTTGTGGCTAAAGAACTGGTCAGCAGAGGCACCCTGCAAAAAGCTTTTAGCAGGGTTTCCCTTTCATGGGGGAAGACTATTCGGGGAAGACCTAGATAAATATATCCACACCATATCAAGTGGAAAAAGTACTTCCTTACCGGTCAAGAAAAGACCGCGTGGGCCCATGTTTAAACGACAGGCCATTGCAGGCTCGGCCCCTTCGACTTCCCGTCAGTATCGACGGCCTCCCGGGCGTTCAGCAGTTAATAGCCGCCCACAGGGACAAGCCGCGGCAAACAAGAGGACTTGGTCTCGCAAGCCGGCTAAACCAGTCATCAAGTCAGATTCATGAAGGGGCGCCCCCACTCTCTTGGGTGGGGGGAAGACTTCAGTTTTTCTCCGAAGTCTGGAAGGCCAGAATTCCCGACTCTTGGGTTCGGTCCGTAGTAGCCTCAGGCTACAAACTAGAGTTTCGAGAAATCCCCCCTCCTCATTTTCAGGGGTCAAGTCTTGCAAGCGACCCGTTAAAGAGGGCCTCTCTCGTAAAGGCGTTGGATCGCCTCTTGCTCCAAGGAGTAATTGTAGAAGTACCAACCCAAGAAAGGGGTCTGGGATTCTACTCCAACCTTTTTGTTATACCAAAACCCAATGGCGACGTCAGGCCTATATTAGACCTCAAACGCCTAAATCGCTTTCTAAGGATTCAGACCTTTCGTATGGACTCCATACGTTCAGTGACAGCCAGCCTGCATCAGGGCGACTTTCTAGCATCTATAGACATAAAGGATGCATATCTGCATGTGCCGATTTACCCAGCACACCACAAGTTTCTTCGTGTTACGATAAATCAAAGTCATTACCAGGATTGAGTCTGAAAGAGTGACTTCTCCCCAGGGCTAGAACTGAGCTCCAGTAGTAATCGGCGTGCGCTCCTTGCAGAAGGGCGTACGGCTCCTGGAGCCAGACAGGCAGGGCTTTCCTCCCCCAGCCTCAGTCTCCGCTGTCAGACTTGCTCTGACCCATGATCCACCGCCCCGGATCCCCTGGTTCTCCCTTCCAGGAATCACCAGAGCCTTAAGGTAAGCCCCTGACACAGGGCACAGGGCGCTCCATCCACCCCTTGAACACCATTGGGCGGCCGTCCTTTTCAGGACAAGCCGCGGCTGCGGCCCTTGCGCTCCGTTCCCCCCACAACCTCTCCCCTTAATCTCCGCCGCTTCTGGGAGTCTTTTTTTTTTACAACCGCGCCGGCCTGATCACAATCGCGGCAGCCGCGAATTAGGAAAGGCCGCGGCTTCACCCGCGGCCTAGCGGTGCGCCGGGCCATAGCCCCTGCAATCACCTAAACTGCCCTAGCAAGCCCCCTCCTACCCCAGAAAAGCAGCGGCTTCCCCACCATTATCCCAGTCTTCCCCAGCAGCACCAATCCACTTAGGATCACAGCCCCCATCCTGGATCCTGCTGCAGGATCGGCAGCCATCTTGCTGCACCCAGCCCCACTCTCCCCCTTCCCAATACTATCAGTACTTGATCCAGGGTTCGTCCGATCGCCTCTCAAAGGGGTCAGGAAGGAATTTTTTTGCCCTACAGCAGCAGATTGGCCTAGCACTGCTAGGGTTTTTTTTTTTGCCTTCCTCTGGACCAAGACAGAGAGAGGATTCAACGAATCCTTGAATACCCCCCCCCCCTCCCACCCCCCCGGTGTTTGGCGACCATGGCTAATCTGCAATATTCTGCGGAAACCATTTGGGATCTGAGGCGATTTGTCGCAATATTGCCAGCCAGCACCAAAAAAGTCCTAGGAATTGAGCGACTATTGAGAAGCGATCGACGATCGACTATCAAAAATTGCAGACGTTTACCCCAACCTAAGCACATATCATGTGCTTTGATCAACACAAGATCGGCAGTAAAACACTGACTAGAAATCCACGATTTCCTTCTACAATACGATTTAGATTGCCTCTTTATTACAGAGAGCTGGCTCACAGCCGACTGTAACACCATTCTAGGTGAATTGGTGCCAGAAAACTACCGTATTATAACGGAAAACAGAATAGGGCAAAGAGGAGGAGGACTGGCGGTGATCCATAAGACTCACCTTGCGATCACTAAACCAGTACTTCAAAACCCTCTTCCATTCATGGAAACCCTTACTCTGCAACTGCAAGTAAACTCCCAGGAGACCGTCCGGATCTTACTCTGCTACAGACCACCTGGCCCAAAATCGCAGCTGCTACCATCATTGACGGAGTTTATCTCCACTTATACCCTCAACAGCAAACAACTTTTGCTGCTCGGGGACTTAAACCTCTGGGCCAACTCCTCACAAGACCCTGTTGCCGACGCCTGCATTGACCATCTGGAAGGATTAGGGCTACAACAACTAGTATGTGGGCCCACACATGCTTCAGGTCACACACTCGATCTTATTTTCAGACAAAATCTGGAAATAAAAATTCTGGAAAATGAACCATTGCCATGGACAGATCACCATGCAATCAAATTCATTATTTCCAATATCCCCCCCTTAACAAATACATCAAATCCAGTGACAACACACTGGACCAGATGTCAGAAGAAGCTCCATTCGGATCTCTTCAAAACCACGTTAAGGAAAAAAATACAAACAATTCAGCCGCATCAAACGGCCGTTGTAACACTGGATGCCATAAATTTGGCCATGCTACAGTCAGCCGACTTGGTAGCACCGAAACGTAAAACCCGCATCCGAAAAAACAACCGCAGCTGGTTTAACAACCAGCTGTCGTTACTGAAGCAAGAACGCAGAAGGGCAGAATCTGCCTGGAAAAGATGTTCTTCAGAGCTACACCTATCCATCTACAAGGCGGCGACAAGAAAATATCACAAAGAAATTTTCCAAGCCAAGAAAAATTATTTTTCGGAGGCTATCAACAGCGCCTTGAACCGCCCCCGCGAACTCTTCAAGATGGTCACCCAGACCATGAAACCAGGATGCATTGAAGCCCCTAGTTCGGACACACAAGAATTTTGCAATGAACTATCGGATTGCTTCATTAATAAAATCGAGGCAATCCGTGAAAGCATTCAGCAAAACAATTCTCCCCTCAGCCCCCCCTGCAGCCTCTCACACAGCACCCATAGTAATTCTCCTATATCAGGTAAGTTTACCTTGGAACCCATCTCCATTGAGACCACTAAGAATGTCATTGGCGCTTTGCGTAATAGCACAGCGCCAAATGACATTATCCGCACAAAACTGCTGAAGGAATGCGCCTACATCCTGGCTCCTCCCATCACGCAGCTTATCAACCAGTCTTTCTTGGAGGGCATAGTGCCCTCACAGTTGAAAGAGGGTATAATCCAACCCATCATGAAGAAACCCTCCCTGGACCCCAAGGACCCACTCCACCGCCGTCCCATAACAAGTCTCAATGTACTCTCAAAGATAATGGAGAAAGTAGTGGTACAACAGCTGCAACTGCATCTAGATACCCACAAGCTACTTGACCCATTGCAATCAGGCTTCCGTCCCGGACACGGGACGGAAACAGCATTGCTGAAAGTATGGGACGATGTTCTCAAGGCCGCAGACGAAGGAGAATCTTGTCTTCTAGTTCTGTTGGACCTAAGTGCAGCTTTCGACACGGTAGACCACAAACTATTACTGACTCGGCTTGCTGAAGTAGCCAGAGTCGCAGAAGGCGATTTATCTTGGTTCTCCTCTTTTCTGGAAAACCGATCGCAAACAGTAAAGTTAGGACCTTTTACGTCTGAGAAACGCACAGTTACATGCGGAGTCCCTCAAGGATCGCCTCTGTCACCAGTGCTGTTTAACATATATCTTCGTCCTCTTTTTGAGATTATCAGCAGCCAAAAACTGCTCTACCACTCATATGCAGATGACACGCAACTGTATTTCCGCATCTGCAATAAACAGGATCACCACCTCAATCTAGAGACATGCCTCTCTTTGATAGAGGATTGGATGACAAAGAGTTATCTTAAACTCAATGGAGCAAAAACAGAACTTCTTCTGTTTCACGCCAAGCGCAGGAATCAACTTTCAACAGCGTGGACCCCCCCGCCTATTTTGGGCAAACTCATCACCCCTAGCGCCAAAGTCAAAAGCCTAGGGGTCATTTTTGACTCCTTTATGACAATGGACGCACAAATAGGGTCAGTAGTCAGCGGATCTCACCATCTGCTGCGCCTACTACGCAGACTCACTCCGTTCATCCCTAAAGAGGATTTAGCGGTCGTGGTGGGAGCAATTGTAAACTCCAGGTTGGATTATGCAAATGCCCTTTACCTCGGACTCCCCAAGTACCAAATCGCTCGTCTGCAAGTCGTTCAGAATACGGCCGCCAGACTTGTGACTGGGAAAAAACCCTGGGAATCCATCTCACCTTCACTGAGAGCCCTTCATTGGCTGCCAGTTAAAGACAGAATTGCTTTTAAAGCTCTCTGTCTTACGCATAGATGTGTCCATGGGAATGCCCCCCTTTATTTATGCGAAATAATAAAAGCTCATAACCCCAATCGCTTTTTGCGATCCACTAATCAGAACCTGCTCCAGGTTCCGAAAGCCAACTTCAAGTCCAAAGGAGAAAGAAGATTCGCGATCCAAGGTCCTAGACTATGGAACGCTTTACCAACCAGCATTCGGTTGGAGGAGAACCACTTAGCATTCAGGAAAAAGGTCAAGACTTTTCTCTTTTGATATCAAAGGAGACAGGAACAACAAGCGCCCAGAGGCGATTCAGTTCGCATGTGCCGCGCTATATAAGTTTTCATTCATTCATTCATTCAGTTCGTAGCCCTCCCTTTCGGGTTGGCAACAGCTCCACGGGTATTCACAAAGGTGTTAGCCCCGGTGCTAGCCGTCCTAAGGACAGAAGGCATCTTGGTCCTGGCATACCTGGACGATCTCCTGGTTATCGACAGATCAGCTTCCAACCTCAATCATGCAGTAGTCCGCACAGTGCGGCATCTAGAAGAGTTCGGGTGGATTGTGAACCAAGAAAAATCAAGGTTACAACCCACAAGACAGTTGGAATATCTAGGCTTTCGGTTAGATACAGAATGCCAGAGGGTATTTTTACCTCAAGAGAAGATCAGGTCGTTGATTCAAACGATTCAAATAGTCTTAGGCAAAAAGAAGCCGACTATTCGCCTATGCATGCGACTGCTGGGAAAGATGGTGGCCGCCTTCGAAGCAGCGCCCTATGCCCAGATCCATACCAGAACTCTGCAGGCAGCTATTCTCTCTGCTTGGAACAAGTCCATACAGGCATTAGACCGTCCATTAGTTCTTTCCCCAGGAGTCAGGCGCAGCCTGTACTGGTGGCTGATCCCTCAAAAATTATCAAAAGGGAAAACCTTTTGCCCCATCTCGTGGAAAATAGTAACCACAGATGCCAGCCTAACAGGTTGGGGGGCAATCTTAGGAAAACGGACCCAGCAGGGACAGTGGTCAGAGGCAGAAAGTCTGCTTCCCATCAATGTCCTAGAGATCAGAGCTGCTCGGTAATCCCTGGTCGCCTGGACTCTCCCCCTGCAGGGTCTGCCAGTAAGGATACAGTCCGACAATGCCACGGCGGTGGCATACATAAACCACCAGGGGGGCACAAGGAGCCTAGCGGCTCAAAGGGAAGTAAACCTGATTTTTTCATGGGCCGAAGCCCATGTACCCTGCATCTCAGCAGTGTTCATCCCAGGGATAGACAATTCTCAAGCAGATTTTTTGAGTCGTCAACAGTTACTCCCGGGAGAGTGGTCTCTTCACCCCCAGGTATTCCAAGAGATTTGCCAAAGATTCGGAGTTCCCGATGTGGACATCATGGCAACAAGATTCAACAAGAAGTTGGACAAATTTGTATCCCGAGCCAGGGACCCCTCGGCCTACGGGACCGATGCGTTGGTTTGCCCCTGGCACCAGTTTTCTCTCCTGTATGCGTTCCCTCCACTACAGATGATTCCCCGCCTTCTACGAAGGATCAGGGTGGAGCGCAGGCCGGTGATCCTGGTGGCCCCAGCCTGGCCCAGAAGGGCTTGGTACGCACTCATCGTGAGGATGTCAGTAGGGGCACCGTGGCCACTCCCCCTGCGCCCAGATCTGTCTCAGGGCCCGATCTACCACCCTGCTTCACAGCAGCTAAATTTGATGGCTTGGCGGCTGAATCCCTAATTCTTAAGGGCAGAGGCCTCTCAGCCCAAGTCATATCTACGTTAATTCAAGCTAGAAAGCCAGTCTCTAGAAATATCTATTACAGAGTCTGGAGAACTTATGTGGAGTGGTGCGAGTCTCAAGGAGGGCATCCTCGCAAGTTTTTTATTGACAGGATCTTGCGATTCCTCCAGGTTGGCGTTGACAAGGGGTTGGCTCTTAGTACTCTAAAGGGGCAGGTGTCTGCCTTATCAATATGGTTTCAAAGGCCTTTGGCCACACATTCGCTTGTGAAAACCTTTTTGCAGGGGGTCTTGCATGTAAATCCCCCTATTAGAGCTCCCCTCTGCCCCTGGAATTTAAATCTGGTCTTGTCAGCTTTACAAAAGCAGCCGTTTGAACCTCTGACAGAAATCCCTCTTGTGCTGCTAACCCGAAAGTTGGTTTTCTTGGTGGCTATGGCTTCGACCAGAAGGGTCTCCGAGCTGGCAGCCTTGTCTTGCAGGGAACCGTACCTGATTCTGCATAAGGACAGAGTGGTTCTGCGGCCTCAGCCTTCTTTCCTTCCTAAGGTCATATCCAGTTTTCACTTGAATCAGGACCTAGTCCTACCATCCTTCTTTCCTACTCCCCAGTCCAGAGAGGAAAGACTGCTTCATACTTTGGACGTGGTTCGAGCCATGAGGGTTTATCTCAAGGCTACAGAAAAGATTCGGAAAACAGATGTGCTTTTCGTTCTCCCGGATGGCCCCAAGAAGGGTCAGCCGGCTGCCAAGTCTTCCTTGGCTAGGTGGATTAAGCAGCTGATTTTTCAGGCCTATGGTCTGAAGCGCGTTCCACCTCCCTTATCAGTTAAAGCCCATTCTACGAGGGCCATGAGTGCCTCCTGGGCGGCACACCATCAGATCTCTATGGCACAGGTTTGCAAAGCGGCAACCTGGTCTTCCGTACATACGTTTACTAAATTTTATAAGTTGGACGTCGCAAAGGCTACGGACGCAGCATTTGGGCAGGCGGTCCTACGGGCAGCAGTATAGAATCCTCTGGCCCGGTTCACGCCCCCTTTTTTCTGTTGGTGGAGCTATTTTTTACCTCCTGATATATTTTCTGTTGGGCTATTTTTTGGCCTTACGGTCTCCCTCCCTTCATGGAGCATTGCTTTGGGACATCCCATATGTAATGGCTATGCGCTCTGTGTCCCGTGATGTACGATAAAGAAAAAAGGATTTTTAATAACAGCTTACCTGTAAAATCCTTTTCTTGAAGTACATCACAGGACACAGAGCTCCCGCCCCTCTTTTGGGGAACATTGTGTAACCTCAGAGAAATTGCTTGCTACAAAACTAAAGCACTCTCAGTGGGAGGGGGTTATATAGGGAGGAACTTCCTGTGAAGTTGATTACACCAGTGTCCACACCTGAAGGTACCCATATAACCCATATGTAATGGCTATGCGCTCTGTGTCCCGTGATGTACTTCAAGAAAAGGATTTTACAGGTAAGCTGTTATTAAAAATCCTTTTTTTTATTTGTTAAAAAAGTTTGAAATATCCAATAAATTTCGTTCCACTTCATGATTGTGTCCCACAACTCATGTTTTATATCTTTATGTTTTAAGCCTGAAATGTGGCAAAAGGTCGCAAAGTTCAAGGGGGCCGAATACTTTCGCAAGGCACTGTATATACACACGCACGCGCACACACACGCACGCACACACAGTTGTGCTCATAAGTTTACATACAATGGCAGAATTTATGATTTCTTGGCGTTGCCGAGATATCCCTCTTCAAAAAGAGGATGTATATCTGTGTGCGGCAGGGCTTAAGTGGTTAACATCAATAAGAACTTGAAGTCTTTTGTGGTATTTGTGGATAAGGCTCTTTATCTTCTCAGATGGTAAAACTGCCCATTCTTCTAGGCAAAAAGCCTCCAGTTCCTGTAAATTCTTGGTCTGTCTTGCATGAACTGCACGTTTTGACATCTACCTCAGAGTTGCTCAATGATATTGAGGTCAGGAGACTGAGATGGCCACTCCAGATCCTTCACTTTATTCTGCTGTAGCCAATGACAGGTTGACTTGGCCTAGTGTTTTAGATCATTGTCACGTTGAAATGTCCAAATACGTCCCATACACAGCTTTCTGGCTGATAAATGCAAATGTTCCTGCAGTATTTTTTGATAACATACAGTGCCTTGCAAAAGTATTCAAACCCCTTGGCATTTTTTGAGGATTTGCATCATTTAATTTACAGAAATGCCCACAACTTTGAAGATTTTTTTTATTATTATTGTGAAGCAAACAAATAGGACAAAATAACAGAAAAAGTCCATGTGCATAACTATTCACCCCCCTAAAGTCAATACTTTGTAGAGCCACTTTTTGCGGCTATCATAGCTCCAAGTCGCATAAGTCTCTGAGTTTGCAACATCTTATCACTGGGATTTTTACCCATTCCTTCTGGCAAAACTGCTCCAGCTCCTTCAAGTTTGATGGTTTGCTCTTGTGAACAGCAATCTTTAAGTCTGACCGGAGATTTTCTATTGGATTGAGGTCTGGACTTTAACCACCTGAGGCCCGAATGACGGCTTCAGCGTGGACCTGAAAATCCAGGATGACGTTAATTGACGTTCTCCCCTTTGCTCGTTCCCCGCGCGCGCTCCCGAGCGCGTAACGGGGAAATTCTGTGTTGGCCGTGTCCCTTGGACACAGCCAATTACAGATCGCCGCGAACGGCCAATCAGAGTGGCCGTTTGCGATGCGATCTGTGCGGCCAATGAAAGATGATCTAAAATGCAAACATATGAGATCTCTCATTGACGCCTCTCCCTCCTCACACAGAGACAGCGTGTGAGGAGGGAGAGAGGTCTGTGTTAATGTCATCCCTGTGCTGCCGATCAGTGCCATCCCTGTGCTGCCAATCAGTGCCCACCTGTGCCGCCGATCGGTGCCCACCTGTGCCGCCAATCGATGCCCACCTGTGCCGCCAATCGGTGCCCACTTGTGCCGCCTCATCTGTGCCCACTTGTGCTGCCTCATCTGTGCCTACCTGTCCTGCCTCATCTGTGTCACCTCATCAGTGCCACCTCAGTGCCCACCTGTGCCAATCAGTGCCCATCTGTATTTGGGGGGCATTTGTACTTTCCTGGCTTGTTGGGGTCTCAAGAAATTAGGTAGGCCTTTAGTACATCAGGTGTGATCAGATGTGATAATTTTTTATGATTTGCACTATAGCTTGTAGACTCTAAAACTTTCACACAGACCACATAATTTCCAAAAATGTTGGGTTATTTTTTATCAAAGACATGTAGCAGTATAAATTGTGCCCAAAATTTATGAAGAAAAATTTATAATTTGCAAAATTTTATCACAGAATTTTTTTTGGTCTTTTTTCATTAATAGCGCAAAAAAATAAAAAACCCAGAGGTGATCAAATACCACCAAAAGAAAGCTCTATTTGTATGAAAAAAAGACAACAAAATCATTTGGGTACAGTGTTGCATGACTGAGTAATTGTCATTCAAAATGTGAGAGCTCTGAAAGCTGAAAATTGCTCTGTGCAGGAGGGGTGTGTAAGTGCCCAGTAAGCAAGTGGTTAACTAGTCCATTCCAGCACATTTACATGTTTCCCCTTAACCACTTAAGACCCGGACCAATACGCTGGTAAATGACCCAAGGTGTTTTTGCGATTCGGCACTGCGTCGCTTTAACAGACAATTGCGCGGTCGTGCGACGTGGCTCCCAAACAAAATTTGCGTCCTTTTCTTCCCACAAATAGAGCTTTCTTTTAGTGGTATTTGATCACCTCTGCGATTTTTATTTTTTGCGCTATATACAAAAATAGAGCGACATTTTTGAAAAAAAAAAACAGTATTTTTTACTTTTTGTTAAAAAAAAAATCAAATAAACTAAATTTTAGTCAAACATTTAGGCCAAAATTTATTTAGCCACATGTCTTTAGTAAAAAAAAAAATCGCAATAAAAAAAAATAGCTACCTAGCGGGAACAGCGACACTAATACAGCGATCAGAAAAATGATCGCTTAGTGACGCTGGCAATAGGGAGTGAAAGGGTTAACTAGGGCGGTGATCAGGGGGTTAAAACTTTATTAGGGGAGGTGGGGGGGCTATCCTGAACCTAACACTAACTGTTTTTTACACTGCCTGTCACACTGACACTAAATGCAGTGATTAGATCACTGCATTCAGTGACACTGTGACAGGGGGGCGATCACAAGGGGTTAATGTGCCTATGTGAGTGTGTGTCAGTGTTGTGTTGGTGCACACTTACTTGTGATGTCTTCTCTCATCAGCAGCGGTGGGAAACACCGCTGCGATGAGAGATTACATCATTTCCTCCTTCCTGTGTAAACACAGGAGGAGGAAGTTACACGAAGGGGGAGCGCTCCCATTGGCTGGGAGCGATCGCGGGGGGGCGGGTAAATGCCGACATCCGCCCGCTCTTCCCGGATCGCTCCCGGAGCCAGGGGGACCCCCGCACGCCGCGGAGGGGGTCCCGATGGGACCCCCGAACCGCACTTAGGCGGGGACGTAAATTTACGCCCTTGTGCCTGTACGTGCCATTCTGTGGCCGTATATGTGCATGCGGGGGTCCTTAAGTGGTTAAACCACTAAAGTGTTGCTTTAGCAGTGTGTTTGCGGTCATTGTCCTGCTGGGAGGTGAACCTCCGTCCTAGCCCAAAATCACACAGTTCCTTCCACTGTGGGGAAGGTGTTTTCTGGGTGATGTGATGTGTTGGGTTTGCGCCAGACATAGTGTTTTCTTTGATGGCCAAAAAGTTAAATTTTAGTCTTGTCAGACCAGAACACCTTCTTTCATACATTTTGTAGCATACGGCTTATTGTCGTCCTATGTACAGATACTCCAGTCTCTGCAGCTCCTCCAGGGTTACCTTAGGTCTCTGTGCTGCCTCTCTGATTGATTAATGCTCTCCTTGCCTGGTCTGTGTGTTTTGGTGTACGATCGTCTCTTGGCAGGTTTGCTGTTGTGCCATGTTCTTTCCATTTGGTTATGCTAGATTTGATGGTGCTCCTAGGGATCATCAAAGATTTGGATATTTTTTTGTATAACCTAACCCTGACTTGTACTTCTCAACAACATTGTACCTTACTTGTTTGGAGAGTTCCTTGGTCTTCATGGCAGTGTTTGGTTAGGGGTGCCTCTTGCTTAGGTGTTGCAGGCTCTGGGGCCTTTTAAAAAGATGTGTAATGACAGATCATGTGACACATCATGTAGATTGCACACAGGTGGACATCATTTCACTATTTATGTGACTTCTGAAATTTAATTGGTTGCACCAGAGCTTTTTATGGGCTTGATAATAAAGGAGGTGAATACATACGCACATGCCAATTATATTTTTTTATTTCTTGGAATATAGTTTTATGTATATGTTTTTCTAATTGTACTTCACCAACTTTGACTATTGTGTTCTAAACAATCACATATAATTCAGATTAAAAAAACATTGAACTAAAGGCTGTAATGTAACAAAATATGTAAAAATCCAAGGGGAGTGTATACTTTTGCAAGGCACTGTACTGCATTCACCTTGCCATCAATTTTGGCCAAATTTCCTTTGCCTTTGTATCTCGCACATCCCCAAAACATTAGCGATCTACCTCTGTGTTTTAAAGTAGGAATGGTGTACCTTTTCATCATAGGCCCTCAATTTTGGTCTTATCACTCCAAATAACTTTGTGCCAGAAAGTTTGAGTCTGTTTCTGTGCTGTTTGGCGTATTGTAAGTGGGATACTTTGTGGTATTTGCGTAGTATTGGCTTTCTTCTGGTGACTCGACCGTGAAGCCCATCTTTCTTCAAGTGTCTCCTTATTATGCATCTTGAAGCAGCCAAACCCCATGTCTTCAGAGTCCTGTATTTCACCTGATTCTTATTTGTGGGTTTTTGTTTGCATCTCAAACTATTTTCCTGGCAGTTGTGGCTGGAATTTTTGTTGGTCTAACTAACCGTGGTTTGGTTTCAACCGAACCGCTCTTGATTAGCATTCTCAATTCATTGTATATCTTTTTATATTCCTTTCCTGTTTTATACAGTTCAACTACCTTTTCCCGCATATCCTTTGACAATTCTTTTGCTTTTTCCATGACTCAGAGTCCAGAAATGTCAGTGCAGCAATGGATTAGAGATGCAAGGGTCTGTCAGGAGTCCAGAAACGTATTGACCTTATATATATATATATATATATATATATATATATATAACAGATCTCAGGCGAGGATGGTTTACCTTTTTGTCAACTTGTGTGCATGTTATCAGGCCAAATATAGCGGGGTATGTTAACTTTTGATCAGGGTCATTTGGGTTGTTTCTGTTGTGATTATGATTTTAAAAAAAGTAAACACAGTTGGTTGATAATAAATGGCTTCAGCCAAACACTATAGATGAGTAAAATAATTTTTTTGTGTTTATCATTAATTTTCTCTGAAAAATGGCCAAGAAATCATAAATTCTGCCAGGGTATGTAAACTTATGAGCACAAATCTGTGTGTGTGTATGTGTATATATATATATATATATATATATATATACACACACACACAGTTGCAAGAAAAAATATGTGAACCCCTTTGGAATGATATGGATTTCTGCACAAATTGGTCATAAAATGTGATCTGATCTTCATCTAAGTCACAACAATAGACAAGCACAATCTGCTTAAAATAGTAACACACACCTAATTAAATATTACCATGTTTTTTTTTGAACACACCATGTAAACATTTACAGTGCAGGTAGAAAAAGTATGTGAGCCCTTGGATTTAATAACAGGTTGAACCTCTTTTGGCAGCAATAACTTCAACCAAACGTTGACCATTCCTCTTTACAGAACTGTTTCAGTTCAGCAATATTCTTGGGATGTCTGGTGTGAATCTCTTTCTTGAGGTCATGCCACAGCATCTCAATCGGGTTGAGGTCAGGACTTTGACTGAGCCACTCCAGAAGGCGTATTTACTTCTGTTTAAGCTGTTCTGTTTTCGATTTACTTTTATGCTTTGGGTCATTGTCCTGTTGCAACACCCATTTTCTGTTTAGCTTCAGCTGGTGGGCAGGTGACCTTAAGTTCTCCTGCAAAATGTCTTGATAAACTTGGGAATACATTTTTCCCTCGATGATAGCAATCTGTCCAGGCTACCCCCACCACCATACTTCACAGTTGGGATGAGGTTTTGATGTTGGTGTGCTGTGCCTCTTTTTCTCCACACAAAGTGTTGTGTGTTTCTTCCAAACAACTCAACTTTGGTTTCATCTGTCAACAGAATATTTTGCCAGTATGGTTGTGGAACATCCAGGTGCTCTTGTGCAAACTGTAAACGTGCAGCAATGTTTGTTTTTTTTGGACAGCAGTGGCTTCCTCTGTGGTATCCTTCCATGAAATCCATTCTTGTTTAGTTTTTTACGTATCGTAGATTCGCTAACATGGATGTTAGCATATGTCAGAGACTTTTGTAAGTCTTTAGCGGACACTCTAGGATTCTTCTTCACCTCATTGAGCAGTCTGCGCTGTGCTCTTGCAGTCATCTTTACAGGACGGCGACACCTAGGGAGAGTAGCAGCAGTGCTGAACTTTCTCCATTTCTAGACAATATGTCTTACCGATGAACAGCAAGGCTTTTGGAGATACTTTTATAACCCTTTCCAGCTTTATGCAAGTCAACAATTCTTAATCGTAGGTCTTCTGAGAGCTCTTTTGTGTGAGGCATCATTCACATCATGCCACAATAGTGCACGAACCAGGGAGAGGGTCCTAGGAACTAGTTAAATAATGAACAAGTGTAAGCAACATGTGAAAAGTGAATACTGAAACACACAAATAAGGATAACACCATAAAACGTTATGACATCCAGACATCAAATGATTTCACGGAGTGAATAATACAAGAGTGGAATAGTGAATAGTCTGTGGTACAAGTCCAAAAAAAAAAAAAATTCTGTGAGTGAAATGCCCAGAGCAGAAAGAAAACTTCCAACATAGAAATGATGCAGATGGAGGCTTCGGTGCAGACACCCCTAGTGCTCTCTAACCGCTCACCTTCCAGCTATGTGCAGATAGCCAAAAAAATCCACTCCAGCAGAGAAAACGCACAGCAGTAAGGGATCCACTCCAGCAGAGAAAACACACAGCAGTAAGGGATCCACTCCAGCAGAGAAAAACTCACAGCAGTAAGGGATCCACTCCAGCAGAGAACGCACAGCAGTAAGGGATGACGACAAAGACTCTCAATGGCAGATGAGCATGTAAAAATCAGAGACACAACATAGCATAATCCTGTGATGGTACTAGAAATATAATGATAAATCACACAGACATGCACTCACTTTGTGATCATGAAAGGTGGGCCTATCTCCCACGAACTCCAAGTTCGTACAGGTCCGGTATCAATGCTCAGGGTCCCCCCAGTCCCTGTCTGTGTGATTTATCATTATATTTCTAGTACAATCACAGGATTATGCTATGTTGTGTCTCTGATTTTTACATGCTCATCTGCCATTGAGATCCTTTGTCGTCATCCCTTACTGCTGTGCATTCTCTGCTGGAGTGGATCCCTTACTGCTGATGCGTTTTTCTCTGCTGGAGTGGATCCCTTACTGCTGTGCGTTTTTCTCTGCTGGAGTGGATCCCTTACTGCTGATGCGTTTTTCTCTGCTGGAGTGGATCCCTTACTGCTGTGCGTTTTTTTTCCGCTGGAGTGGATCCCTTACTGCTGTGCGTTTTTTTTTCCCGCTGGAGTGGATCCCTTACTGCTGTGCGTTTTCTCTGCTGGAGTGGATTATTTTGGCTATCTGCACATAGCTGGAAGGTGAGCGGTTAGAGAGCACTAGGGGTGTCTGCACCGAAGCCTCCATCTGCATCATTTCTATGTTGGAAGTTTTCTTTCTGCTCTGGGCATTTCACTCACAGAATTTTTTTTTTTTTTGGACTTGTACCACAGACTATTCACTATTCCACTCTTATATTATTCACTCCGTGAAATCATTTGATGTCTGGATGTCATAACGTTTTATGGTGTTATCCTTATTTGTGTGTTTCAGTATTCACTTTTCACTTGTTGCTTACACTTGTTCATTATTTACCTAGTTCCTAGGACCATCCCCCTGGTTCGTGCACTATTGTGGCACATACCCCTAGCACAGCGCAGACACCAATATTTTTTCAATTATCACTTATTTTCTGGTCTAGGACAGATTACCAGGCATCTGCACGCAGTGCCCCCTAGCTGTATTCCCCGACAGCGCAGGAGCCCCTTTCACACATCATTCACATCATGCATTGCTTCTTGTAAAAAGCAAACCCAGAACTGGTGTGTGTTTTTTTTTGTTTTTTGTTTTTTATAGGGCAGGGCAGCTGTAACCAACACCTCCAATTTTATCTCATTGATTGGACTCCAGTTGGCTGACACTTCACTCCAATTAGCTCTGGGAGATGTCATTAGTCTAGGGGTTCACATACTTTTTCCACCTGCACTGTGAATGTTTACATGGTGTGTTCAATAAAAACATGGTAACATTTAATTCTTTGTGTGTTATTAGTGATTGTCCTGTTTTGAATTAGATGAAGATCAGATCACATTTTATGACCAATTTGTGCAGAAATCCATATCATTCCAAAAGGGTTCACATACTTTTTGTTGCATATACACACACATATATATATATATATATATATATATATATATATATATATATATACACAGTGCAGAAAATAAGTATTTGAACACCCTGCTATTTTGCAAGTTCTCCCACTTGGAAATCATGGAGCGGTCTGAAATTGTCATCGTAGGTGCATGTCCACTGTGAGAGACATAATCAAAAAAAAAATTGCAGAAATCACAATGTATGATTTTTTTTAACTATTTATTTGTATGATACAGCTGCAAAGAAGTATTTGAACACCTTAGAAAATCAATGTTAATATTTGGTACAGTAGCCTTTGTTTGCAATTACAGAGGTCAAACGTTTCTTGTAGTTTTTCACCAGGTTTGCACAGACTGGAGGAGGGATTTTGGCCCACTCCTCCACACAGATCTTCTCTAGATCAGTCAGGTTTCTGGGCTGTCGCTGAGAAACACGGAGTTTGAGCTCCCTCCAAAGATTCTCTATTGGGTTTAGGTCTGGACACTGGCTAGGCCATGCCAGAACCTTGATATGCTTCTTACAGAGCCACTCCTTGGTTATCCTGGCTGTGTGCTTTGGGTCATTGTCATGTTGGAAGACCCAGCCTCGACCCATCTTCAAAGCTCTAACTGAGGGAAGGAGGTTGTTGCCCAAAATCTCGCAATACATGGCCCCGGTCATCCTCTCCTTAATACAGTGCAGTCGCCCTGTCCCATGTGCAGAAATACACCCCCAAAGCATGATGCTACCACCCCCATGCTTCACAGTAGGGATGGTGTTCTTGGGATGGTACTCATCATTCTTCTTCCTCCAAACACGGTTAGTAGAATTATGACCAAAAAGTTCTATTTTGGTCTCATCTGACCACATGACTTTCTCCCATGACTCCTCTGGATCATCCAAATGGTCATTGGCAAACTTAAGACGGGCCTTGACATGTGCTGGTTTAAGCAGGGGAACCTTCCGTGCCATGCATGATTTCAAACCATGACGTCTTAGTGTATTACCAACAGTAACCTTGGAAACGGTGGTCCCAGCTCTTTTCAGGTCATTGACCAGCTCCTCCCGTGTAGTCCTGGGCTGATTTCTCACCTTTCCTAGGATCATTGAGACCCCACGAGGTGAGATTTTGCATGGAGCCCCAGTCCGAGGGAGATTGACAGTCATGTTTAGCTTCTTCCATTTTCTAATGATTGCTCCAACAGTGGACCTTTTTTCACCAAGCTGCTTGGCAATTTCCCTGTAGCCCTTTCCAGCCTTGTGGAGGTGTACAATTTTGTCTCTAGTGTCTTTGGACAGCTCTTTGGTCTTGGCCATGTTAGTAGTTGGATTCTTACTGATTGTATGGGGTGGACAGGTGTCTTTAAGCAGCTAATGACCTCAAACAGGTGCATCTAATTTAGGATAATAAATGGAGTGGAGGTGGACATTTTAAAGGCAGACTAACAGGTCTTTGAGGGTCAGAATTCTAGCTGATAGACAGGTGTTCAAATACTTCTTTGCAGCTGTATCATACAAATAAATAGTTTAAAAAAATCATACATTGTGATTTCTGGAAAAAATTTTTTTGATTATGTCTCTTACAGTGGACATGCACCTACGATGACAATTTCAGACCCCTCCATGATTTCCAAGTGGGAGAACTTGCAAAATAGCAGGGTGTTCAAATACTTATTTTCTGCTCTGTATATATATATATATATATATATATATATATATATATATATATATATATATATATATATATATATATACACACACACACACAGTGGGGCAAAAAAGTATTTAGTCAGCCACCAATTGTGCAAGTTCTCCCACTTGAAAAGATGAGTGAGGCCTGTAATTGTCGTCATAGGTATACCTCAACTATGAGAGACAAAATGTGGAAACAAATCCAGACAATCACATTGTCTGATTTGGAAAGAATTTATTTGCAAATTATGGTGGAAAATAAGTATTTATTATACTACAAACAAGCAAGATTTCTGGCTCTCACAGACCTGTATCTTCTTCTTTTAAGAGGCTCTTCTGTCCTCCACTCATTACCTGTATTAATGGCACCTGTTTGAACTTGTTATCAGTATAAAAGACCACAACCTCAAACAGTCACACTCCAAACTCCACTATGGTAAAGACCAAAGAGCTGTCAAAGGACACCAGAAACAAAATTGTAGATCTGCACCAGTCGGGGAAGACTGAATCTGCAATAGGCAAGCAGCTTGGTGTGAAGAAATTAACCGTGGGAGCAATAATTAGAAAATGGAAGACCTACAAGACCCCTGTTAATCTCCCTCGATCCGAGGCTCACCATGTGGGGTCAAAATAATCATAAAAACGGTGAGCAAATATCCCAGAACCACACGGAGGGACCTAGTGAATGACCTGCAGAGAGCTGGGACCAACTTAACAGAGGCTACCATCAGTAACACACTACGCCGCCAGGGACTCAGATCCTGCAGTGCCAGACGTTTCCCCCTGCTCAAGCCAGTACATGTTTGGGCCCATCCAAGGTTTGCTAGAGAGCATTTGTATGATCCAGAAGAGGATTGGGAGAATGTCATATGGTCAGATTAAACCAAAGTAGAACTGTTTGGTAGAAACACAACTCGTCGTGTTTGGAGGAGAGAGAATGCTGAGTTGCAACCAAAGAACACCATACCTACTGTGAAGCATGGGACGACTGATCCGTGTACATGACAGAATGAATGGAGCCACGTATCATGAGATTTTGAGTGCAAACCTCCCATCAGCAAGGGCATTGAAGATGAAACGTGGCTGGGTCTTTCAGCATGACAATGATCCCAAACACACCACCTGGGCAAGGAAGGACTGGCTTCGTAAGAAGCATTTCAAGGTCCTGGAGTGGCCTAGCCAGTCTCCAGATCTCAACCCCATAGAAAACCTTTGGCGGGAGTTGAAAGTCTGTGTTGCACAGCGACAGCCCCAAAACATCACTGCTCTAAAGGAGAGTATATATATATATATATAACAAAGTATTGAGATTAACTTTTGATATTGACCAAATACTTATTTTACACCATAATTTGCAAATAAATTCTTTCCAAATCAGACAATGTGATTGCCTGGATTTGTTTCTGTAACGGTCACAACCGTTTAAGATCTTCCATCAACCCAAGACAGCTTTTCCGACACTCTGACAATCCATGTAGACACGATCCATTCCATTTCCCAGAATAAAGACGAGACAAGCTCCGTTCTCTGAGTCAAATGTATGAACACTTTTAATGGTACCTTAGCTTTCTTATATACACTACAAACATGGTACAGTTAATCAAAGGAACAAAGACACACTCCACCCACACATCACACAATGGGTCACACAATGGGTCTTCAATCACATTCTTTTTGATATTGACATTCAGAGGAGTTAATTATCCCCCAGACGTCCTGACTCCGCCAATAAGTGATTCAACTGCAGAATACACATTCCTATGTCAGACGTTCTGTCTCCGACAATAAGCTATTCACACCTGATCATCAATAGGCTTTAAACAGTGTTATTACACAATGAAAGGTCTTAGGAGCCAGGCCTAATTAACACAATGAACACAGAATGCAATCACAGCAAAGCACTTTAACATCCCATAATAGCCAGCTAGGCTGACTCTGTTTCAATCCACAGTAGCAGACTTAGTTAGCATCTCACAATGGAATGTCTAGTATTTTGAATTTCTTGTTCTATTCCTACTTATCCGTTGTAATGAGAATTTTCAATTCCTTTCTATGTTAATAAACTTTGATTGTGAAAAAAAAGGAATGTCTAGGAGCAGACACAATTAACACCTCAAAAGCATGTGTCCCAACCTTGAATGAAACATTGACCTTTACGGCTTGTAATATGTCCAGATCTCCTGCAAAACATGAATTATCATTTATCAGTCACCCTATGCCCAAAAGGGGCACAGGGTGACCTTAGACCCAAGAATCATTAGTGACGCTGGCACAGGAGTACCCCCCCATCCCTCAAAAGTCTCTGGGTGTCACGGGTCATTCCATTACAGTTTCCACATTTTGTCTCTCATAGTTGAGGTATACCTATTAATACAATTACATGCCTCTATCATCTTTTTAAGTGGGAGAACTTGCACAATTGGTGGCTGACTAAATTCTTTTATCTATCATACACCACGGGACACAGAGCCATTCATTACATAATGGGTTAAGGGACACCGGTGGTGATTGGACACTGGCACAACCAATTGATGACAGTTCCTCTCCATATAACCCCTCCCATCAGGGAAGCACCTCAGTTTGTTTTGCCAATGTCTAAAGGTGTTGGACACGATAGGATGCTAAAAGGTAACTTCTGCCAAAGAGACTTTCTGGGGGTAAAAAAGCTATGCTTCCGGACCCACCCAAGACATCTAAAGTAGGTCAAAACTGGATGGGACCAGGGTCTCATGCACGAGGCATCGCCTGTAATGTCTCTCTTTGGAGGACTGGGCTCTGAGGTCCAGCATTTTTGCTACTTCGCTAAAAGTCCTAGTTAAAGTCTTTTACAAGGCCCAGGGAAGAGGTATCCTTTAAATAGGAACCCATATCCCTGAAGGTTGGCACACACTGCCCGCCGTGAGGGGCGAAGTTTGGTACTGTCTGATTTCAGCAGAAAACCTGGTAAAGGTAAGCGGTCAGAGTCCTAAAAAACTATTTTTAAGGACCTTCCCTTTATTTTAAGTGAAGCGTCTTCTCTAAATGCCGCCACTGGGTGGAGTAAATAATACTGGCTCAGTACCTTCCTCACCGGTTTTACCTGACGCACCTGTACAGGATGAGCCATTGCCGTTATCAGGAATAGCGGCCTCCCCGGTGAGGTCTGGTCCTACATATGTCACTGAATACACTTTGGCAGTAGCCCTAGGTGATTTAGAAAGTAGAATCGGACATTAATCGCTAAATCCACAAAAGAGGACACATAGCGAGACAGATCTCCTTCTGTGGTAGATGCTTCACCTGCAGAGGATGAGGAGTCGGATGGATCGGGGAGATCAGAGGAGCCTTTATCTGCGTCCCAGATTCTGAAATTGCAGGTGCAATGCGATGCTGAAACCCTCATTGGAGTTGACTGTCACCTGTCTCCTCCCTGGGTTCATTAAAATCCCAGCAGGGTGCATGCTTTTTTCCGTTTTACCCGATACTAGAAGAGCTAATGTAGGCAGACTAGCATTTCTCACCTCTGAAGAAGTTTGATATTCTTTATCCTATGGAGGAGAAGTTTTCCAAGAAATGGAGCCTGCCTTCGGTAGATGATGCTATTTCATTTAGAAATAAAAAATGACCTGCCCGGTGGATAATGCACAAGTGTGTATAGATCAAATCGGAAAAGAAATTGGAATCTTTAAAAAAAAAAAAAAAAAAATCCTAATTTCTTTTGGCAGGTTCAGTTACCCAACCTGCTGTAGCAGCAGTCAGGATGTGCCAGGTTATCGAGCAACAGGTAAAACAGGAGCTAAAGGATTTACCTCCTGAACAAGATAAAATTGGGAGAATTTACCTAAGGCTTTATGTTTTACAATACAGTGCAGAAAATAAGTATTTGAACACCCTGCTATTTTGCAAGTTCTCCCACTTGGAAATCATGGAGGGGTTTGAAATTGTTATCGTAGGTGCATGTCCACTGTGAGAGACATAATCAAAAAAAAAAATCCAGAAATCACAATTTATGATTTTTTTAACTATTTATTTGTATGATACAGCTGCAAAGAAGTATTTGAACACCTGAGAAAATCAATGTTAATATTTGGTACAGTAGTACAATTACAGAGGTCAAACGTTTCTTGTAGTTTTTCACCAGGTTTGCACACACTGGAGGAGGGATTTTGGCCCACTCCTCCACACAGATCTTCTCTAGATCAGTCAGGTTTCTGGGCTGTCGCTGAGAAACACAGAGTTTGAGCTCCCTCCAAAGATTCTCTATTGGGTTTAGGTCTGGAGACTGGCTAGGCCACGCCAGAACCTTGATATTCTTCTTACAGAGCCACTCCTTGGTTATCCTGGCTGTGTGCTTCGGGTCATTGTCATGTTGGAAGACCCAGCCTCGACCCATCTTCAAAGCTCTAACTGAGGGAAGGAGGTTGTTGCCCAAAATCTTGCAATACATGGCCCCGGTCATCCTCTCCTTAATACAGTGCAGTCGCCCTGTCCCATGTGCAGAAAAACACCCCCAAAGCATGATGCTACCACCCCCATGCTTCACAGTAGGGATGGTGTTCTTGGGATGCTACTCATCATTCTTCTTCCTCCAAACACGGTTAGTGGAATTATGACCAAAAAGTTCTATTTTGGTCTCATCTGACCACATGACTTTCTCCCATGACTCCTCTGGATCATCCAAATGGTCATTGGGAAACTTAAGACGGGCCTTGACATGTGCTGGTTTAAGCAGGGGAACCTTCCGTGCCATGCATGATTTCAAACCATGACGTCTTAGTGTATTACCAACAGTAACCTTGGAAACGGTGGTCCCAGCTCTTTTCAGGTCATTGACCAGCTCCTCCCGTGTAGTCCTGGGCTGATTTCTCACCTTTCTTAGGATCATTGAGACCCCACGAGGTGAGATTTTGCATGGAGCCCCAGTCCGAGGGAGATTGACAGTCATGTTTAGCTTCTTCCATTTTCTAATGATTGCTCCAACAGTGGACCTTTTTTCACCAAGCTGCTTGGCAATTTCCCCGTAGCCCTTTCCAGCCTTGTGGAGGTGTACAATTTTGTCTCTAGTGTCTTTGGACAGCTTTTTGGTCTTGGCCATGTTAGTTGTTGGATTCTTACTGATTGTATGGGGTGGACAGGTGACTTTATGCAGCTAATAACCTCAAACAGATGCATCTAATTTAGGATAATAAATGGAGTGGAGGTGGACATTTTAAAAGGCAGACTAACAGGTCTTTGAGGGTCAGAATTATAGCTGATAGACAGGTGTTCAAATACTTCTTTGCAGCTGTATCATACAAATAAATGGTTAAAAAAATCATACATTGTGATTTCTGGAATTTTTTTTTTGATTATGTCTCTCACAGTGGACATGCACCTACGGTAACAATTTCAGACCCCTTCATGATTTATAAGTGAGAGAACTTGCAAAATAGCAGGGTGTTCAAATACTTTTCTGCACTGTAGATGCCATGAGAGATTCTGCTCGGCAAGCATCGCGCCATCTGGTGCATATGCGCAGAGTTCTTATATTAAAGCATTGGCCAGCAGAAGCTCCATGCAAAAAACGTATGGCCAGTTTCTCCCTCCATGGCGAATGCCTGGGAAAGTATCCAGAAGATATCAGGTGGCAAGACGACTCTTTTACCTGAGAAAAAGCAAAACAAGCGACCTTGTTTTAAACGTTCTCTTTCCCCTGTGCGGCGACGGCCTTTTTAGCCAGCCACAAAGGCCAAAGGAAATTGGTCTCGAAGCCGTGGGGTTCAAGAGCTAACAAGCAAAGACCCCAAAGCCCCTCTGTGAAGGGGCGCCCCCACTCGGCCAAGTGGGGGCATTACTTTGTCAGTTTTCAGTGGCATGACAGACACAAATCCAAGACAAGTGGGTAGTATCCTCAGGGTACAAACTGGAATTTCGAGAGATCCCATCTTCCTAGTTCCAAGGTTCAGGACGCATATTTACATGTACCCATCTATCCTGCGCACCAAAGATTCCTAAGGTTTGCGGTGGAACAATGCTACTTTCAATTTGTGGCCCTACCCTTTGGGGTACCTACTGCACCTAGAGTATTTACAAAGGTGCCAGCTCCTCTGTTGGCAAATCTGAGGACATAAGGCAAAGCGGTAACAGCCTATCTGGACGATCTACTTGTGATAGATCGATCAGTGATAGGATTGTGCTCACTACGGTAAAATACCTGGAGCATTTAGGATGGATTGTAAACCTACAAAAATCTTCTCTACAAACCCAAAGAAGGGTAGAGTATCTGGGCATCATCATAGACACTGCCCAAAGCAGGGTATTCCTGCCAGAGCCAAAGATACAGTCTCTGAAAGACCTGATCCACGAGGTCAGTGCAAAATGGGGTTTGTCTATTCGCCTTTGCATGAGGCTATTAGGAAAGATGGTAGCCTCGTTCGAGGCTGTCCCCTACGCCCAGTTGCATTCAAGACTACTTCAAAGCAGTATCCTTGCTGCCTGGAACAAAGAGATCCAAGCTCTGAATTTACCCATGCATCTGTCTCCACAAATACGCCAAAGCTTCAACTGATGGCTAAAGACTGAAAACTTGTGGAAAGGAAGATGCTTTCTCCCAGTCACCTGGAAGATGGTGTCTACGAAAGCCAGCCTCGGGCTGGGGAGCAGTATTCGAAAAAGCCTTAGCCTAGGAAACCGGAGCCAAATCGAAGAGAGTCTGCCCATTAACAGACTGGAGATCCGGGCAATATATCTAGCCCTCAGAACTTGGATACACAGGTTACAGGGCTACTCGGTTCGGATTCAATCCGACAATGCTACTGCAGTAGCTTACATCAATCACCAAGAAGGCACCTACAGTCAGGGGTGCTCAGAAGGAGGTGATTTGAAATTTGGCATGGACAGAAGATCATGTTTCTTGTCTTTCTGCAATCTTCATTCCAGGGATAGAAAACTGGCAAGCGGACTATATGAGTCGCCAGCAGCTATTACCAGGAGAGTGGTCTCTCCACCCCAATGTCTTTCAGGCCAGATGCCAGAAATAGGGGACCCCTGATGTAGACCT
Source organism: Rana kukunoris (assembly GCA_029574335.1). Lineage (NCBI taxonomy): Eukaryota > Metazoa > Chordata > Amphibia > Anura > Ranidae > Rana > Rana kukunoris. The sequence goes on along the minus strand of JAJQKJ010002812.1, from coordinate 33,689 downwards.
GTTAACTTCCAAGGTCTACAAGAAGTTGAACAACTTTGTGTCCAGGACTAGAGATCCTCTAGCCTACAAAACGGATGCTCTAATAATTCCCTGGAATCAGTTCTCACTGATCTATGCATTCCCTCCGATCCCTCTCTTACAAAGACTACTGCGCAGGATCAAGAAGGAGTGAATACCAGTAATCCTAGTGGCCCCAAATTGGCCCAAGAGGCCTTGGTACGCCGAAATTGTAAAGATGGCTGTAGAAAGGCCCTGGAAGCTTCCGCTTTGACATGATTTGCTGTCGCAAGGTCCAGTGTTCCATCCTTCCTTACAAAAGCTAAATGAGGAGTCTCTGGTCCAGCTCTTTCTAGGCTCATTAATGCTAAAAAGCCAGCCTCCAGACTTATCTATTATAGAGTCTGGAAAGCAGATGTTTCCTGGTGTGAATCCAGAGGATGGAATCCTCAAAAAGAGGATATAAGCATAATTCTTGCTTTCTGCCAGTTAGGAGTGGATATGAAATTAACCCTTAGTACCATCAAGGGTCAAATATCAGCTCTATCATTCTCCTTTCAAAGACCACTGGCATCTCATTCCCTAGTGCGGGCATTCATTCAAGAAGTACTCCGGATCAATCCGCCAGTCAAACCTCCCTTGTGCCCATGGAATTTGAATTTAGTATTGTTAGTGTTGCAGAAGCAACTTTTTGAACCATACTCGCCAGATTCTGCTGATCCTTTTAACCACTTAAGACCCGGACCAAAATGCAGGTAAAGGACCTTGCCCCTTTTTGCGATTCGGCACTGCGTCGTTTTAACTGACAATTGCGCGGTCGTGCGACGTGGCACCCAAACAAAATTGGCGTTCTTTTTTCCCCACAAATAGAGCTTTCTTTTGGTGGTGTTTGATCACCTCTGCGGTTTTTATTTTTTGCGCTATAAACAAAAATAGAGTGACAATTTTGAAAATTTTTTTTTTTTTTTTACTTTTTTGCTATAATAAATATCCCCCCCCCCCCCCAAAATATATATACATTTTTTTTCCTCAGTTTAGGCCGATACGTATTCTTCTACTTATTTTTGGTAAAAAAAAATCGCAATAAGCGGTTATCGGTTGGTTTTCGCAAAATTTATAGCGTTTACAAAATGAGGGATAGTTTTATTGCATTTTTATTATTTTTTTTTTACTACTAATGGTGGCGATCAGCGATTTTTCGTGACTGCGACATTATGGCGGACACTTCGGACAATTTTGACACATTTTTGGGACAATTGTCATTTAAATTGCATTGTTTACTGTGAAAATGACAGTTGCAGTTTGGGAGTTAACCACAAGGGGGCGCTGTAGGGGTTGTGTTCCATGTGTGTGTTTACACCTGTAGGGGGTTGTGGCTGTAGGTGTGACGTCATCGATCACGTCCCCCTATAACAGGGATGACGCGATCGATGCTGCGGCCACAGTGAAGCATGGGGAAGCTGTTTTTACACGCAAATCCCGTGGTCACGGTCACGGAGCTTCTGACCGGGTCACGGGAGCGCGCCGCGGGCTGGGTACTATTTACTGACGTAAATATACGTGGATGTGCCCAGCCGTGCCATTCTGCCGACGTATATGTGCAGGAGGCGGTCCCTAAGCAGTTAAACAGGAAATTGGCCTTTTTGGTAACTATCTCTTCGACTAGAAGAGTATCTGAATAAGCAGCTCTTTCTTCCGGACAGAGGAGGAAAAATTATTACACTCTCTGGATCTAGCGAGAGCAGTAAAGGTGTATCTGCAAGCAACGCTCAGATACGTAAAGCAAATGTTTTGTCTATTTTGCCTGATGAACCCTGGAAGGGCCAAGCGGCATCGAGATCCACATTTCCAAGTGGATTTGACAAGTAATTATTCAAGCCTATGGTTTAAAGAACAGGACTCCTCCTTTTTCTGTTAAAAGGCACTTTACCAGAGCGATAAGTTCTTCATGGGCAGTGCATCACCAGGCTTCGATGACTCAGATCTGTAAAGCTGCAACTTGGTCTTCAGTCCACACATTTTCCAGATTCTATCAAATAGAGGTGAAAGTACATGAGGGTGCCGCCTTCGGATGAAGTGTGCTGCAGGCAGCAGTATAGGGCTTCTTGTCCGCAAGCGGCCTGCTTGATTTGTGTCTCCCACCCTTCATATTGAGCATTGCTCTGGGAAGTCCCATTATGTAATGAATGGCTCTGTGTCCAGTGGTGTACGATAAAGAAAAAGGGATTTTTATAACAGCTTACCTGTAAAAAAAAATCCTGGAGTACACCATGGGACACAGAGGTCCCCCCCTTCTTATGGGAACCTTATTGCTTGCTACAAAACTGAGGCGCTTTCCTGATGGAAGGGGTTATATGGAGGGGAACTGTCTTCAATTGGTTGTGCCAGTGTCCAATCACCGCTGGTGACCCTTAACCCACTATGTAATGAATGCCTCTGTGTCCCGTGGTGTACGCCAAGAAAAGGATTTTTACAGGTAAGCTGTAATAAAAATCCCTAATCCTATATAATATTAGTGGGGGAAATAATTGTTTGATCCCCTGCTGATTTTGTAATGAAGGGTCTATAATTTTTATTAGGTGTATTTTAAATGATGGAGACTATCGACCAAAAATCCAGAAAAAAAAACATATGATACGAATGTTATAAATTGAGTTTCAGTTCAGTGAGTAAAATTATTTTTTGATCCCCAAGCAAAACATGACTTAGTTCTTGGTGGAGAAACCCTTGTTTGCAAGCAAAGTAATATGTTTCTTGTAGTTGGTTACCAGGTTTGCACACATCTCAGGAGAGATTTTGGTCCACTCTTCTTTACCGATCTCTAAATCCTCAAGGTTTCTTGGCTGTCACTTGGCACCTAGCCATTTTAGCTTTCTCCATAAATTTACTATAGGATTAAGTTCTGGAGACTGGCTAGGCCACTTCATAACATTTTAATATGCTGCTTCTTGAGCCACTCCTTTGTTCCCTTGATGGTATGTGTTGGGTCATTTGTCATGCTGGAAGACCCATCTTCTGTGTTCTGACCGTGGGAAGAAGGTTCTCATCCAAGATTTTACAATAAATGGCCCTGTCCATTTGCTGTTCAATGCGGCAAAGTCAGCAGATAATTAGTCAACATGCTTGACTGTAGGGATGGTGTTCTTGGGGTCATAGTCGGCATTTCTTTATCGTACACCACGGGACACAGAGTCTTAGTCCTCACATAGTGGGTTGTTTGGGTTCACCAAAGGTGATTGGACACTGGCACAACCAATGAAGATAGACTCCCCTCTATATAACCCCTCCCATAAGGGAAGTATTTTTGTTTTTTTCACCAGTGTCTAAGGTGAAGGACACGAGAAGAAGTGCTAAGAAGGGGCTCTGTTGAAGGATCCCTCCTGGGTTAAGGAGCCAGGGAAGAGGTCTCCTTTAAATAGGAACCCATACCCCTGAAGGTTGGCACAACATTACCTGCCGTGAGGGGTGAAGATTGATATTGTCTGATCTCAGCAGTCCTGCGGCATGGATAGGGTAATTGGGGAAAAAGTCTACGTTTTAAACACTTAAGAACATTCCCCTTTTTTGAGTAGGACTGTCTTGCCTAAAAGCGCCACTAGAGGGAGTAAAGAGTTAGAGTTCCACTCACCATGTCAGGAACGGAAGCTCAGGCACCTATCTTCAGAGGTGCATGGATGTCTTTGCATGAGGCATATTGCCTCTCCTCCCCACGCCACCATTTCCCATAGGTGCGCTTTTTAATCCATAGGCAGGAGCAGAAAGGGGGTGTGATTGCGCGAGTGGGCATGCCGCTCTACTGCACATGCGTGAGGCCGAAAACTTTGAAATCAGCCTTAGACGCCTGACGGACTCCACAGGAAGAGACACAGCAGCTTGGAGGCACGTCAGTTCTCTAGGTGGTTGGATTACAGGCACTTTAATGGCACCTACTCAGCATCAGACTGTGTGATAGTTGCTTACTTTATGTAGATTGCTAAACTAGCACAGTAGTGCAGAGGTCCTCAAACTATGGCCCTCCAGTTGTTCAGGAACTACAATTCCCATCATGCTCAGTCATGTCTGTGAATGTCAGAGTTTTACAATGCCTCATGGGATTCGTAGTTCCGCAACAGCTGGAGGGCCGTAGTTTGAAGATCCCTGCAGTAGTGTATGCACTGTTTGTACCTCTGGGTATGAATGGATAATTAAAGAAACAGCCCTGTATACATTTTTATATTTATATGCTCACAATTTAAGCATTCAACCAATGGAACGTTAACAGTTTCATTATATTGTAAATTTAGTTAATGAGGAATATGTGTTATTGTTTATAATGAGCTCTGTGGTCACGGGGACATTCGAACAATAGCAGTGTTGGTTGTTTGTGCTGTGTTTAGCCTACATCGAAACGTCACTTCCGACGTGATGACGAATTGGGGTAGGCCGGGCGGAGTTTCATATTTGACGGAACATCGAATACACATAGACCTGTAGGAGGTCCGGGAAGAGACATCGATCGCGTCAGCGGGAGCACGCTGCATGATCACGTCACTTTCGACGCAATTTCCGGCATACGCGTCTTTTTCGATGGAGGAACAAATTAAAAGGGCGACTTTTAGAGCTTGTGACCAATCCCATGACTAAGTCGGTATGACGAAACATGTCGGGGGCGTGGTCATTTATCATTGATCCTGTGTGAACTATACGGACGTACGATACACTTCTAGCTGGCCAACTCCATTACCATCTTTACATCGAGCAGCGTCCAGGGTGCTGTGAGTACACTGGGAACGATCGAGGGTCCGCCGTGACCACTGGCTTGTTGTTTTGGAAAATTGGAAACCTATGCTGTCGCTTGTTTTTCAAAGTTTGGTGAAAGATCACGTTTGTGAGTGCATTTTATGAAGATTTTTTAGTGGTGTGATTAAAACTGGTTTTACACTATAGTGCTATTTTTTCTTTATTTATGTGAACACGTTGGAACTTATCACTGAATTGGATATTGATATTGATTATTGGAGAGATTTGGAGTTTTGCTTTTGTGCCTCAACACGAGAGTGCTGGGCATTTAATTGTGGTGAGTGCGCATTTTGGAAGGGTGAAGGATTCGCTGAGCACAGGCGGTGTGGTGGAAGATTGAGAAGATTGACACTAACAATTCATCTTTTCACTGACTATCACAGGATTTGAACTTTTTTTCGCTCTTTGCTAAATATTTCTGTTTTGTATGCTCTTTTTTTCACTGTATTAGGTGATTTATGTTATATGATATATGTTATGTGTCACATTTAGTCACATTATTTAGTTAGTGGGAATCACATTTTTCACTATTTCAAGCGCTGCTTTTATATATTACAGGTCACCTGCCTTAGTTTGATGGTGTAGTACATATATATTATTTTTCACATGTTTGTACCTCTGCTTTGGCTTAGGAACATGTCTACCCAGAGAAGGAATACTGGGACTATAAGAAAGACAAAAAAGAAAAGCCGCCTAAAACGGGGGTCTAACCGTTCTAGCCAGGTAGTATCCTCTCCTGAGGAACCAGAGGCATCTATACAGGATGAGCCATTATCTTTGTCGGGCATAGCAGCCTCTCCTGTTATGCCAGCTTTAGACAATTTGGAAGGGAGGATCGATACATTAATCACTAAATCCCCCAAAAATCCACACCAGACCCTTTATCCGAGCACGCAACCTGGCCGGCCGCAGGAAAAGGGGGGGAGGGACGAGAGAGCGCCCACCCTCCTGAACCGTACCAGGCCACATGCCCTCAACATTGGGAGGATGCTTTGGGGGTCTGTGACCCCTCAAAGCACCATGTCCCCATGTTGATGGGGACAAGGGCCTCATCCCCACAACCCTTGCCCAAAGGTTGTGGGGGTCTGCGGGCGGGGTGCTTATCGGAATCTGGAAGACCCCTTTAACAAAGCGGACCCCAAGATCCCGCCCCCCCTATGTGAATTGGTAATGGGGTACATTGTACCTCTACCATTTCATTAAGAACGTGTAAAGAATTGTAAAAATAGAACACACACACCGTGGAAAAGGTCCTTTATTAAAAAAAATATATAAAAAATCCAGCTGTGGTAATCCACTCTTGGTCCCCGCTCCAACGTTGGTCCAGCGATTAGAAGATCTCTTCTTCCAGGTATGGGATCCAGAGCGCATGCATCGCCGGCCGCCTGTCTCCACCGGAGACAGCCCGGCGAATGACGCGGCTTGAGCCAGTGACAGCTCTTATATAGGCGGGGCCACCCATCACCTGACCCCCCCCCTCTGACGCAAGGGAGGGGGACAGGGTCACGTGATGGGTGGCCCCGCCTCACCTTTATAAGAATTTGTCATCTTTAGCCATTTGAAGGGCACGTAAGTGAATACCCATGCGTGTTACGTAGTAACCATTTTGACAACACTCCATAACCCCTTTATGCAGTTCAGTCTCTAGAGCTTCATATGAAGTTGTTAAAACCACTTCAAGCTTTTTTTGCCTTTTGGAATCTTTTCCAAATCAGCTTTTATTTTCCGCCACTTCCTCACTTGTTTTTCCGTCAACACAAAATTCCCTACTTGCAATACTGTTATTGATTTCTTCTCCTCTGGAGACAACCTTAAGTTTGAAACCAGCTTCATATGACCTCCGTTTTTGTTTTGGTCCAGGATTAGAAGTATCGGCATTGAGATCCATTTCTAACAGGATAAAAAAAATAAGTATTTGTCCCCATCAGAGCCTTTGCACACCTCTCCCACAATCTCCCCATCAGCCATATGCCCGTCAGAGTCTTATCAGAGTGTCCCCGTCAATGAAAAATCTGCGTGTCCCCATCAATGTCCAATCATCATTATCTGTGTATTACTGTAATGTGCTCCTTGCCTTATTAGAGCGGACTGCCGTTCTTTCATTTCCCGACTCCCGCCCACTACAGAAGGATCTTTAATACAGACAACGGGCGGGTAGCCGGGAGGTTCCGTGTCAATGTCACTGGCTGCTAGGACATGGCAGTCCCAGTAGCCAATCGTAGCGCACAGCGTCATGGCACGGGCGGGAGTAACTGCAGCGGCTCTGACTGCTACAGACACGAGCGGGAATAATACAGGGGTGGGCGAGTGGATGCTAGCTGCGGGTTGGGATACAGAGATCCCACACACACCGGAGATGACTGCCGCACGCACCGGACTCACCTGAGACAAGTAAGTGACTCGAGTATAAGCCGAGGGGGGCATTTTCAGCCTAAAAAAAAAGGTCTGAAAAAATCGGCTTATACTCGAGTATATACGGTAAGAATTTCTCTCCTCCTAGGAAATTTGATTTTCTCTATCCTATGGAGGAAAAGTTCACTAAAGAAATGGAAGCTACCGGCGGTAGATGCAGCCATTTTGTGTGTAAACAAAAACCTAACCTGTCCAATTGACAATGCTCAGGTGTTTTTTCTGAAAAGAAGCTAGAATCTTTACTTAAATTTTCCTTTGTGATGGCGGGTGCTGTAACCCAACCTGCTGTGGCAGCCATGGGTATGTGTCAGGTCCTAAAGGAACAAGTGAAACAAGGGCTTAAGGATCTTTCTCCAGATCAGATCAAGCTTTGGGAGAACCTGCCTAAGGCCTTATTTTTTACAATTGATGCCATGAGAGATTCTATCCAACAGGCATTTCGCCACACGCTCATTTCGCACATGCACAGAATCCTTTGGTTGAAGCTAGGGTTGTCCCGATACCGATACCAGTATCGGTATCAGGACCGATACCGAGTATTTGCGGGAGTACTTGTCCAAGATGGCGGCCTCCATGGTGTACCAGCGTGCGCTGCACTCTTGGTTCCGTAACCCGGCGGTTACCCCTCTGGTGACAGGTACGGGCAGTGCTTGGTGTATACGGGGGATAGAGTCTCGCTGGTTATGCAAAGCCCCCCCCTCTCTGGACCACCTATGAGCTCCGTACCGGGCAAATGACTGATGCTGAGCTCTGTCTTCGGTCATTCTAACCATTCCCAGCAGGAAGCATGTCGGAGCTGGAGAACTACAAGTCCCAGCATGGTGATTGTACACGCGCATGTCACTCTGCAGCTTGGCTAGTGATGGCAGATCTGTGCTATAGTCACCAGTTTATTAAAGGGCCCCTGTACTGGCGGGGGGGGGGGGGGGGTCAGAGGGGGACTAGGAGAGAATGGGATGCTGGCAGCTTTGGCCCCTCATCTTTTATCTCATGGCAACTTCACAATACATATATGTGATGTCACAAATGGGGGCTTCAATATCCCATATCTACTACTGCAGGTATGGGGGACATGGCTGCAATATGTGGGGGACAGGCATGGCTGCAATATGTGGGAGACAGGCATGGCTGCAATATGTGGGGGACAGGCATGGCTGCAATATGTGGGGGACAGGCATGGCTGCAATATGTGGGGGGCATGCATGGCTGCAATATGTGGGGGACAGGCATGGCTGCAATATGTGGGAGACATGCATGGCTGCAATATGTGGGGGGCATGCATGGCCACAATATGTGGGGGACATGGCTGCATTATGTGGGGGACATGGCTGCATTTGGGGACACATTTAAAAAAAAGTATCGGTATTCGGTATCGGCGACTACTTGAAAAAAAGTATCGGTACTTGTACTCGGTCCTAAAAAAGTGGTATCGGGACAACCCTGGTTGAAGCATTGGTCAGCAGAAGCTCCATGTAAAAAGTTTTTGGCTGGTTTTCCCTTTCATGGGGAATGACTTTTTGGGGATGATCTGGATAAATACATCCAGAAGATCTCAAGTGGTAAGACTACACTATAGCCAGATAAAAATAAAGCCCATGTTTTAAACAGGCCCTTTCTCCGGTCCCAGGATCTCTTCCTCCTGGCAGTGGCGACGGCATTCTCTATTAACCACAAAACCGAAGACCCACAACCAGACCCAGGGTCACAAGAAGCTGTGGGTCCAAAAAAACGGTACACAGAACCCTAAAGCTTCCTTATGAAGGGGCGCTCCTGCTCTGCCGAGTGGGGCGACGACTTAGGCAGTTTTCCGCAGCTTGGCAGACAGAGATTCAAGACAAATGGGTGATTTCCACAGTATCCTTAAGATACAAAATAGAATTCCGGGAGATCCCACCTTATCGGTTCCTAAACTCAAATGTCTCCAAAGATCCATTAAAAAGAAAACCCTCCTTCCAAGCAGTGGATAACTTGCTGTCCCAATGGGTAATCAAAGAAGTTCCCCCTATTCAAATCTCTTTGTGGTTTCGAAACCAAACGGAGACGTCTGGATCTAAAAGGTCTAAATCCGTTTCTAAACATTCATAATTTCCGAACAGAACAATTCGATTAGTGGTTTCCACCATACAAGGCGGAGAATTCTTGGCGTCAATAGACATCAAAGATGCATATTTGCATGTGCCTATTTATCCCGCTCACCAAATGTTCTTAAGGTTTCCTGTGGAACACTGCCACTATCAGTTTGTGGCTGTACCTTTTTGGCTTAGCTACGGCACAGCCAAGGATGCAGGGCATAACAGTGACGGCCTATCTGGACGATCTACTCTTGGTAGAACAGTCAGTGGCACAGTTAATTCACAGTGTACTCAGTACAGTAAAATACCTAGAGTGTTTAGGCTGGATCCTAAACTTCTAGAACTCCTCTCTACAGACCCGTAAAGGGTAGAGTATTTGGGCATGGTCTTAGACACAACCCAAACCAAAGTATTCCTTCCAGAGCTAAAGGTCAAATCTTTAAAGGATCTGGTCCGCATGGTCATGGCGAAGGGAAAACCATCAATTGGCATATGCATGAAATTGCTGGGGGAAATGGTGGCCTCTTTAAAGCCATTCCGTATGCCCAGTTTGATTCAAGACTACTCCAGAGCAGTATCCTGGCGGCCTGGAACAGAAAGATCCAGGCTTTAGATTGGCCGATGCACCTATCCCCAGAGGTGCGCCAAAGCCTCTGTTGGTGGTTAAGCACCAAGAATTTGCGAGCAGGGAAATCCTTTTTCCCAGTTACTTGGAAGGTAGTGTCTACGGATGCCAGCCTGTTGGGCTGGGGGGGCAATTCTGGAAGAAGACTTAGCCCAAAAAGGGCCTACCCATCAACATTTTGGAGATTCAGGCAGTATATCTAGCCCTTAGAACCTCGACACACAGGTTACACGATCACCCGGTTTGGATTCAATCCGACAATGCTACTGCAGTAGCTTACATCAATCACCAAGGTGACAACCGGAGTCTGAATGCTCAGAGGGAGGTGAACAAGATTTTAGCTTGGGCAGAAGCTCATATTCCTTGTATTTCTGTGATCTTCATTCCAGAAGAGCCGCCAGCAATTGTCGCCGGGGAAATGGTCTCTCCACCCCCCGAAATTTTTCAGGATATATGCCAGACGTGGACCTGTTTGCTTCCAGGTTCAAAAAGAAGTTAGACAATTTTGTATTGAGGACAAAAGATCCTCTATCCTACGGAACAGATGCACTAATGATTCCCTGGGGTCAGTTTTCCCTGATCTATGCTTTCCCTCCAGTTCTCCTCTTTTAGAGACTTCTTTGCAAGATCAAAGAAGAAGGAATATCAGTGCTCTTGGTGGCCCCCGAATTGGCCCAGAAGGTCCTGGTACACCAAGATCATTAGGATGACAGTCGGGAAACCTTGGATTCTCCCACTTTGCCTAGACCTGCTATCACAAGGTCCAGTGTTCCATCCTTCCTTAAAAAAGCTAAATTTGACGGTCTGGCTGTTGAAACCTACATACTGAAGAAATGTGGGCTCTCAGGTCCAGTTCTTTCTACTCTCATTTATGCTAGGAAGCTGGCCTCCAGGCTCATTTATTATAGAATCTGGAAATCATATGTTTTCTGGTGTGAATCTAGAGGGTGAAACCATCAAAAATTTGTCATCAGTAGGATTCTGGCCTTCTGTCAATTGGGGGTAGATATGATATTAGCCCTCAGTACAATTAAGAGTCAAATCTCGGCTCTATCGATCTTCTTTCAGAAACCATTAGCATCTCATTCCCTAGTCAGAGCATTCATTCAGGGGGTGTTGTGGGTAAATCTGCCAGTCAAACCTCCCTTGTGCCCCTGGGATTTGAATCTAGTTTTGTCAGGCCTGCAGAAGCGGCCCTTTGAACCTACACGTTATATTCCATTGATTCTCTTTAGTCGGAAGTTGGCTTTTTTGGTTGCTTTTCTGTAAAGAGCCTTATTTAGCTTGTCACAAAGACAAATTTGTATTACGGCCCCACCCTACTTTTCTTCCTAAGGTGGTTTCGCCGTTCCTTTTAAATCAAGATATTGTTTTGATTTCCTTTTTTCCTGAACCACAGTCAGCAGGGGGAATATTATTGAACTCTAGATGTAGTGAGAGCGATGAAGGTTTATCTGCAAGCAACTGCTCAGATGCATAAAACAGATGTTTTGTTTATTCTGCCAGATAGTCCCAAAAAGGGCCAGGCAGCATCAAAATCGACCATTTCTAAATAGATTCGACAAGTGATTGTTCAAACTTATGGTTTAAGGAATAAAATTCCACCTTTTCCTGTCAAGGCGCATTCGACGAGGGCGATAAGTGCATCCTTGGCAGTGCATCTTAAGGCTTCGATGGTTCAGATCTGTAAGGCTGCAACTTGGTCTTCAGTCCATACATTTACCAAATTCTACCAAATAGATGTACGAGGACATGAGGATGCCACGTAGTGTGCTGCAGGCAGCAGTATAGGGCCTCTCATCCGATGGCAGTCTGCTTGATCTGTGTCTCCCTCCCCTCATATTGAGCATTGCTCTGGGATGTCCCACTATATAATGACTAAGACTCCCATGGTGTATGACAAAGCAAATAGGATTTTTAATAAAAGCTTACCTGTAAAATCCTTTTCTTGGAGTACACCACAGGACACAGAGGCCCCGCCCCTCTTTCTGGGTTACGTATTGCTTTGCTACAAAACTGAGGTACTTCCCTTATGGGAGGGGTTATATAGAGGGGAGCCTTTGGTGAACTATACAACCCACTATGTAATGACTAAAACTCTGTGTCCCATAGTGTACTCCAAGAAAAAGGATTTTATAGGTAAGCTGTTATTAAAAATCCTTTTTTTTTCTTCCTCCAAATACGGCAAGTTGTGTTAATTACGAGCTTGATTTTGGTCTCATCTGACCACAGCATTTTCTCCCAATCCTTCTCTGAATCATTTAGATATTCATTGGCTAACTTCAGATGTGCCTGTACGTGTGTCTGCTTGAGATGGGGGCGCTGCAGGATTTCGGTCCATGGCAGCGTATTGTATTACTAATGGTTTGTTTGGTGACTGTGGTCCCAGCTGTCTTGGGCTCATTAACAAGCTCCACCTGTGTAGTTCTGGGCTGATCCATCACTTTTCTCATGATCATCCTTACCACATGAGGCAAAATCTTGCATGGAGCTCCAGAGTGTTATTGTTCGTTATTTTGCATCTCTTCCATTTGTGAATTTTCACTCCAACAGTTTTCTTCTTGCCAAGGTTCTTTCAAATGATCTTGTAGCCCATTCCAGCCTTATGCAGGTCTGAAGTCTTGTCCCTGACATCCTTTGGTCTTGCCTATTGTGAGGTTTGAGGCTGGGTTCACACTATACTACACGACTTTCATCCTACTTTGCTCTGCAAAATTGGTCCTACACTGCTCCTACATTGGTCCTACATTTATCCTACATTGGTCCTACATCCATCTGATTTTCATGAACAGGATACTACTTTGATCCGACTTTGCCCCGACTTTGCCCCAGAACTTGAAGGGGGCCCCCCAGAGACTGGCCCCCCACCCTAGATGAATGAGTATGGGGTACATCGTACCCCTACCCATTCACCGGGAGGAAAAGTGTTAAAAAAACAAAACAAAAACACTACACAGGTTTTTACAAAATTGTATTAGTCCACTCCGGGGCCCCCCTCTCTTCTTTAGCTCTTTTACGAGAGGGGGGGGCTTGCTTCTTCGACGTCTTCTGGGGGTCCCAGTCTTCACCGCCATCTGGTTCTCTTCCGCCGGGTGGGGGCCACTTTCTTCTTTAGCTCTTTTACAGCGGCCCCCTCCCGGGCTTCCTCCAACGTCTTTTGCCGGGGGGTGCCGGGGCTTCTGTCTCCTTCTGCCTTCTTCTCTTCTTCGATGTTGACACGTCGCTCCCTCCTGCTGTAATGCCGGGTGCGCGGCGATTTATATAGGCCTCTTATGACATCACAATCACAGAATACTTCGGGTGGTGACATCACCACCCCGGAGCATGCTGGGACTGTGATGTCATAGGAGGCCTATATAAATTGCAGCACACCGCGCACCCGGCATTGCGGCGGGAGGGAGCGACGTGTCAACTTCCAAGAAAAGAAGAAGGCAGAAAGCGACAGAAGCCCGGGCACCCCCGGCAGAAGACGTCGGAGGAAGCCCGGGAGGGGGCCGCTGTAAAAGAGCTAAAGAAGAAAGCGGCCCCCAGCCGGCGGAAGAGAACCAGGCGGCGGTGAAGACTGGGACCCCCCCAGAAGACATTGAAGAAGCAAGCCCCCCCCTCGTAAAAGAGCTAAAGAAGAGAGGGGGGGGGCCCGGAGCTGACTAATAAAATATTTTAAAAACCTGTGTAGTGTTTATTTTTTTAACACTTTTCCTTCCCCGGTGAATGGGTAGGGGTCCGATCTACCTCATTTACCTAGGGTGGGGGGCCGGTATATGGGGGCCCCCTTGTTAAAGCCCCCATATAAGCCCCCTGCCCACAGACCCCGACAACCAACGGCCAGGGTTGTCGGGAAGAGGCCCTGTCCTCATCAACATGGGGGCAGGGTGCTTTGGGGTGGCGGGGCCGCAGCGTGCCCCCCTGCCCCAGAGCACCTACTCCCTTATGTTGAGGGCATGCTGCCTGGCACGGTTAGGGGGGGGGCGCTCGCCCATCCCCACCCCCTTTCTTCCTGAGCGGCCGGGCTGCTGCTCGGATACAGGTCTGGTATGGATTTTGGGGGGACCCCCAAGCCGTTTCGGCATAGGGGGTTCCCCTTTAAGTCCTCACCAGACCCATGGGCCTGGTATGCTCTTGGAGGGGAACCCATGCCGTTTTTTTTCTTAAAATTTGGCGTGGAGTTCCCCTCAAGATCAGTAGAATACAAGTCGCATGCCAAAGTCGGAGCGTGCAAGACTGCGTTCCGAATTTGATTTTACTTCAATGATGTTCAATGGAGGGAAGTAGGATCAATGTTGGACCAAAGTAGTACAGGGAGCATTTGCAAAGTCGGACCGACATGTGTCGGACCAGTTAAGACGGCTCCCATAGGGAAACATTATTTTCACACGTCATGCGACATGAGCTCCCAATGTTGGAGCGTATGTCGGACTAGTGTGAACCCGGCCTGAATGGAAGAAAGAGATTTTGTGGGCATGTGTCTTTTATACACATAACGAGTTGTCATTAGGAGCACCTTCTTACATTGACAGGACTAATGTCTACCAAATGAGCACATACTGTAGCCAGTATATGGGAGCCAGAATTCTTGATGGTTAGTAGAGGATCAAATACTTATTTTACTCATTGAGCTGCAACTCAATTTATAACATTTTTATCATGTGTTTTTTTTTTTCTATTTTTTGGTTGAAATTCTCCCACTATTTTTTACAATACACCTATGATAAAAATTATATACCCTTAATTTCTTTGTATGAGGGCAAACTTCTAAAATCTGCAGGGGATCAAAAAATTATTTTACTCACTGTATACAACTATGATGCCAAGTGTGATAAGGATAGGGTTTTAGCAACGTCGGTGGGGTGTCAAGTGTGATGAAGATGAGAATGACTGGAGGTAGAGTGTTAAGCGCCAGTGGGGTGCCAGGTGTGATGAGAATGACAGGTAATAGGGTATTAGCAAGGCAGCAGTGGGCTGCCAGGTGTGATGAGGATGACTGGAGGTAGGGTGTTAGCAAGGTGGCAGTGGGGTACCAGGTGGGATGGACATCCTAGCTGATTGCTGCATGTGTAATATAGAACACTGCAGTAGCATGTACAGTAGTGTTATCTTGTTTATGGGAATTGCTGCCTCTTGAAATCCACTAAAGCCTGTATCCATATACTTTTATGGGAAGCGGATCATCCATTAATCAAGATGGGACTTCCCACTCAGTGTTTTTTTAGTTACTGGGCATGAAGGAAGAGGGAGGGACTGGGCTGTCATTTTAGATCTGTATACAAGCCCAAATGTGTGATGTCAATACCATGTGTCCCGACTAGCTCTGATCAAACAGGAAATGTATTCTCCTGCAATGTAAAGAGGGGTCCCCCAAAGAGGGTTGGGATTTTGAAGGCAACTGAATTTAGGTACGAAACCAATTTAATAATGTAATTTATTAAATATTATAAACAAGTCAACAATGTGAGGAGCACTAATATTGACTGGTTTAAGAACAATATCAAAATAACATAGAAGTTACAATGATTCCAAATTGACACTGATGTTAATTAGAGATTAGGCCCGATGCATTTCAGGATCTTGTCCTTTCTTATGGAGAACAGTGTGCATCTATAACAAAAACATACATTAACGTTGGAAACATAGAGACAGGTAACATGTAGGGAGCATCGTTGAAAATAGGAAAGCAATATTGAACCAAACCACAGGTAATGCGATCAACACAATCAAATATGAAAGATAAAACCAATATAACCTAATGTCAGAATAATAGTAGATTTACTGTTGTCTGTAGGTCAAAAGTAGAGGCAAAAGATCAAAGCATCAACTTTTGCTGCGTACACACGATCGGATATTCTGATGAAAAAAGTCAGATGGACTTGTTTCATCGAAAATTCCGATTGTGTGTGGGCCCCATCTGACTTTTTTCCATCGGAGTAAAAAAATAGAACATGTTTTAAATTCTTCCGATGGAAAAAAATCCGATAGGAATTTCTGATCGTCTGTGTGGAATTCCGGAGAAAAATCCATGCATGCTCGGAAGCATTAAACCAAATTTTTTCTCGGCCCGTCGTAGTGTTTTACGTCACCGCGTTTTGGTCGGAATCGGAATTCCGATGAAAAAATACATCAGGTTTTAGACCATCGAATACAACAATTATGTGTACGCAGCATTAGAGCGATACTTTTTGGGACCCAAAACAGGGGTAAGTGACAAATGGCCTCAAGTCTCCACTGTCAATGGGCACCCATATTCAGATGTACAGTATCATTTAGAGCAGGGGTGTCAAACTCAAATTTACCAGGGGCCGCATTAGCAGTATGGTTGCCCTCAAAGGGCCGGTTGTATGTGTAGGACTATGTGATGGGGATGGGGTAGGATGGGAATGGGGTGGTGTAGGATGGAGTGGGATAGGATGGGGTGGGGTGGGATGGAGTGGAGTAGGGTGGGATGGGATGGGGGTGGATAGGATGGGGTCACCTACACTGACCTGACACCTACATTGACTATTCCACTAACTGACACCTGCGCTGACCTAACTGACACCTGCGCTGACCTAACTGACACCTGCGCTGACCTAACTGACACCTGCGCTGACCTAACTGACACCTGCGCTGACCTAACTGACACCTGCGCTGACCTAACTGACACCTGCGCTGACCTAACTGACACCTGCGCTGACCTAACTGACTCCTGCGCTGACCTAACTGACACCTACACTGACTACTACAATGACTGACACCTACACTGACCCCCCTTCCTGACACCTACACAGACCCACCTGACTCCTACTTCCTGCACTACTCACACATACCACCCTCCACACAGCTTGGTGCAGATCCATCCTCCTCCTTACCTCTGCTCTTGTGGCTTCCCCTCCATCGCCATCTACCCACTCGCTCCATGGTGTCCCCGCCGGGGCCAGGCCAGCGCCATCCACCTGCTCCACGATGCCCCTGCCGGGCGGGAGCCGAAGGTCAGCTATCAGACCCTGGCTGTGCCTCCATGCTCCCATCTCCACCGAGCTCTGCCCACTGTACACACAGGGCCGCACCAGAGGCACAGGCAGAGGAGTCCCGCCACCATGTTCAGTGTTTCTCGCTGCACTGTGATTGGCCGTTTTAGGGGTCATGTGCAGAGGCGGGACTTCAAGAGCAACCGTAATAGGCCAGCCCCACGCTGCAAATGACCCCCATATGCCCAATCACAGGGTGCCTGACGTAAAAGGATGTTTAATTGTGTTGCCTGGGAGACAAAAGAGGTGGCGACCTGCCGATCAGTGCATGGCAAGGCATGGCAAGGTCTGTCGGGCCGGATTCAGCCCTCGGCCTTGTTTGCCACCCCTGATTTTAGAGCAAGACCACATATGACCATTAAATGGTCAAAAGAGGGAGGATAAAAGGAAAAGAAAAAGGGGAAAATAAAATATATTTAAAAAATGTGTACTAGAGAAATTATAAAGTAACAAAATATTAATAGTAATTAGACAAATTAAATAATGTAATCCTATAGACGGGTCAGTTAATGGCATGGATCAAATGGCCACTAGAGGGATAAAGATTGTCCACTAGTCATGGCCCAAGGAGTCAAATGCCATTAACCACTTGCTTACTGGGCACTTATACCCCCTTCCTGCCCAGACGAAATTTCAGCTTTCGGCGCTGTCACGCTTTGAATGAAAATTGCGCGGTCGTGCGATGTGGCTCCCAAACAAAATTGACGTCCTTTTTTCCCTACAAATAGAGCTTTTTTTTGGTGGTATTTGATCACCTATGCGGTTTTTATTTTTTGTGCTATAAGCAAAAAAAGAGCAACAATTAAAAAAAAAACACAATTTCCCGGATTCACAGACATCGGCGCACATTTATGCCGCCGTAGCGTATCTCTTTTACGCTACGCCGACGCAGCGCTGAGAGGCAAGCATGGAATTCACAAAGCAAATGCTCCCAACGTTGCACCAGCGCGGCGTATATTTCATAGGTGTAAGCCTATGAAGTGGGTGTGATCCATGCTAATGAATAGTGTTGCTCACGAATATTCGCATTGCGAATATTCGCTACGAATATTGCATATTCGAGTATTCGCGAATAACACGAATATCGCGGTGAATATTCGCTATTTCGAATATTCGAATGTTTTCAATTTTTTTTTTAGAACAGATCACATCCTAGAGATCCCCATCGACGTCTAAAAGCATTGCTGGTATGATTAGAGACCTTGGGCCGAGTAGCTGCAGCGCTCATTTTATATTGCCGAAAAATCGCAATGCGATTATTCGGCAATAGCGATATCACGCGATTATTTTATATTGTAATATATCACGAATATTCTGAGCCAATCAGAGTGCTCCATTCCGCATTTCTCGAAATTTCGCAATTATTTTGTATTGTAATATATCACGAATATTCTGAGCCAATCAGAGTGCTCCTTCCGCATTTGCCGAATATTCGCAATTATTGTGTATTGTAATATATCACGAATATTCTGAGCCAATCAGAGTGCTCCTTCCGCATTTGCAGAATATTCGCAATTATTGTGTATTGTAATATATCACGAATATTCTGAGCCAATCAGAGTGCTCCATTCCGCATTTCTCGAAATTTCACATTCGCAATCGCAATTCGCATTCGCATTCGCAATAGCGAAAATTCGCAATAATTTCATTTCCAAAAAATATCACGAATATTCGTATTTAGCGAATATATCTCGAATATTCGACTATATATTCGAGATATATCGCGAAATCGAATATGGCATATTCTGCTCAACACTACTAATGAAGCGTGACCCCATGCAAATGATGGGCCGGGCGCCAGACAAGTACTTAAAATTAACTGTGCATGCATCGAGACGTGGACGTATCCCCGTGCGCTTGCGCACAACCAGGTCGGAACAACTGCCTAAGATACGCCGGATCACTGTGTACGCCGTTAACGTAACCTAAGCCCAGTCAGACCCACGTCGGCCCATATTCACAGATGTTCAACGTACAATACGTAGGCTTGTGTTCCCTGGTCCTCCATACCTTTGCATGGGTTGCGCCTCATCTATGGGGAATAACTTTACGTCGGACGTAAAACTTACGCAAACCGCGTATATCATGCGCTGGGCGCAAGTACGTTCGTGAATCGCCGTATCTCCCTCATTTGCATATTTGAACAGAAAATCAATGGGAGCGCCACATGCGTCCAGCGTAAATATGCGCATGATGCATGTAGCTGCAGGTATCAGATATCCCCCACTAGTCCAGGATGTCATATGACTTCCTACGGTCCTACTGTTTTAACCTAGTGGTTAAACCAGTCAATTTTAGTGCTTCTCACATTCTTGACTTATTTATAATATGTAATTACATTATTATTGGTTTTGTACCTATATTTAGTTGCCTTCAAAATCCCAACCCTCTTTGGGGGACCCCTCTTTGCATATCTATGTACTGGATGGTGGCAACACTATATATAGTCCATTCTTGGTGAAACACTTTTTTTAGTTATTCTCCAGCAATAGAGACCAAACTGAGCATGTGCAGCCTGACTTCACTTACTGTGTTCTATCCAGACTTGGCCAGGGGACAATGCACAAAGAGGAGGCTCTGTGCATACATGATGAAACGACCTTTTTTTATTTTTTGCCGGCCTGCGACGGTCGGTAATTGAGGCCGCGGCTTTGCGCCAGGTCACAATTTCTTGTCGCAATTGCCACCTGGCGCCTGGATTTTGTCGAGCCCTGACTTATTTCACTCATTAAAATGCAAATCAATTTATAATTATTATTTTTTTATTTTTTTAAATGCTTTTCAGGATATTTTTTATTATTGTTATTATGTCTCTCTTCTAAATCTACCATTACAATTATAGACTGATAATTTCTTTGTCAGTGGGCAAATGTAAAAAATCAGCAGGGGATCAAATACTTTTTTCCTCACTGTATGTACCTGCTGTACCATGTACATGTATTAGAAAGTATCCTGTTCTCTTTGCATTGCTTCCTTTATGTAAAATCTTCGGTGATCCTGCTAGCCCCCCTGCTTTCCTGATAAAAACTGACCAGATTAAACAGGAGAGCACACCACGGTCAGTTCTTTAGCTATGCTATCCTGCTCTCCTCCAATGATCAGACTTGTTCTGACCCCCCCCCCCCCCCCCCGGCTGCCCAGCCATTCACTGGGAAGCTCAATGTGCTACTGCTTCTCCTCCCCCAGTTCTTATGCAGCTGATAGCAAAGGGAATATGACTAAGGCCGCGTACACACGAGGGGATATGTCCGCTGAAAACGGTCCGATGGACCGTTTCAGCAGACATCTCCGCTCGTGTGTATGGGCTAGCGGACAGATTTGTCCACCCGACAGATTTCAAAGCAAGCTTTGAAATCTATCCGGTGGGGATCTGTCCGCCCGACATGTCTGCTGGTTAGTACACTTACCAGCAGACATGTCGTCCCCCACCGCCGCCGCGCCGCTGCCGAATGGATTCGGCGCATGCGCGGAAGTGTTTTACTTCCTGGTGCGGTGACGCGGCGGCGTCAACGTCACCGCCGCGTCACCGCCACGTCACCGCGCCGTCCGGCGGCGGGGAATTTGATCCGATGGTGTGTACACGCCATCGGATCAAACTCCCGATCGGACATATCCGATGGAAATGGTCCGCGGACCGTTTTCATCGGATATGTCCGATCGTGTGTATGGGGCCTTATAAAACAAACGGTATAAGTACCTTTTTTATATCTATGCACAAATGTTTTACCTTTCATTTCCATTTTTAAACTGATGGGGTTGTTTTGCAAGTTGATCTTTTACAATCACTTTAGATATAAAATTGAAAGGTGTTTTGATATAAATGCTTGATAAGTGCAAAAATCAAGTGATCCTGCAAGAAATCTTGTCAGCCAATCAACTTCAAGTGTTCTCTGCCTGTTCTGCCATTCTTACAAGTTACATTGTTCCCAACCATCTCTAAAGACTACAAACACCTCGACCCCCCCCCCCCCACGCAATGTTTTAGAGACGAGGGTTAGGTATTTGGTAGCTCTGTCGTAGGGTGACAGCGCCGCTACTTCATTGATAACTAAAGGTGAGTGAATGTTGTCACCCTAGCACAAGAATCATTTTATTGGCAGGATCACCAGGTAAAAATAAAGGGAAAACTGCCTGGAAGAGAAAACAAATGCAGCCAACACATCTAATGATTGATAACTGCAATGTTACATTTTTGTTCTTGGGCTCATAGCCTTAGATCTACAAAAAAAAATAAAAAATCACTGTTGTATTTTGACAACATATGTTTAGTATTGTGTGGTCTGGTTTCATAAAAGTTACATATACAGTATATTCTGTGTGTGAAAGAACTAAAGCTCTATAGATGTATACATAAGTTAGTAGAAAATGTATTGTGGCATAATAAAAGAATATTAAAATGGAGAAGTTATATGATCAAAACACTTGTAGTTCTGAGTGCTATTTCAGATATCAGGGGGTTAGATTTGGCAGATATGTAGCAATACTGCATTATCATTCATCTTTTGTTTCTGTTGCAGATTACAGATAGCACTCTTATCCAGCTCTCCATACACTGTCCAAGGCTGCAAGTGTTGGTGAGTGTTTCTTTGTGTGGAAGGGTACTGTTTCTATTTAAATTTAAATAAACCGATGGAAAAAATGTATTTGATTATAATAGTAAAAATGAAAATTATGGGCAACAAAACGGTAATGATTAAGGGTAAAAGTTGGATGACCAAATGTGAACGAAAGGTTTTTTGTTTTTTTTGATAGTGTAGATGACTTGGTTGCTTTTCCTGTTGGGAAGGTTTTCCCTAAATATTTGTCCTGGAGCCATAAGCCCCCGTTCACACCACACCAGTACGACTTGTCAGGCATTTGACATTTTTAAATCCCATGACAAGTCGCACCCCATTGCCGGCAATGGGAACCGTTCATATCTATGAAAAAGGTTCCTGTGCTACTTTTTACCAATTTCATTGCGACGTGCATAGACTTCTGTTGGAGGAAGTTGCAATCCACAATGAATCGGCAGTGCAAATCGTGGCAGTAATGCGATTTCAAAGCCGCACTGGTGCCAACCAAGTCACAAAAGCAGGAAATACAGTAAGTTGGAATCTTCTGAACAGGTTGGCAATGAAAATAAAATGTTCCATGTTGAAGAGATTTTGTTCATGCCTTTAACCAGTGGCACCAGTACAGAAAGTATGACGTTCCTATAAATTGGCAGACCGCAATAAAGATCGGGTACGAATTTAACTTTTCTCATACATTATACAAAATGACAAGAAAAATGGATGCAGTTCACATTACTTAGGATGGAAAGAATTGATAACCTGATTTTAGCTGCTTTTTTACTTTGAAAGCCATGCTGGAAATAATTTGTTTTTTTAAGGGGGGGGTGGTACAGCTTACCTGTAAAATTATTTTCTGGGGGGGGGGGGGGGGGGGGGGGAATACATCACCGGAGGTAACAGAGCCTTCATTACCGTACTTAATGGGTTATGTAGTCACCACAGGTGATCGGACACTGGGGGCAATTAGAATGGGTGAGTTACTAGGGGGACTATATAACCCTGGGTCCCAAATGGAAAGTACCTTGGTTTTGTAGCAAAGCAATGAGTGTTCCTCGTTTAACTCCTAAGGCCGCGTACACACGATCAGTCCAAACTGATGAAATTTACGGACTGAAGTTTTCCAGTTTCATCGGTCCAAACCGTCCGTGTGTATGGCCCATCAAAGGAAGTCTGTTGTCCTTCAGGGGTCCAAAGTTTTAAAACTTGCTTTAAAATCGGACTGATGGACGCCTTACCATCGGTCCAAGGGACCGATCGGGGGTAAGTACACAAAAGCATCGGAATTTCAAAAACCTGCGCATGCTCAGAATCAAGTCGACGCATGCTTAAAGGGGAAGCATTGAACTTCGGGGAGGTTGAGGGGGTTTTGGGGTTCAGCAGGTCGTTGTGTTTTACGTCACCGCTTTCTGACACGATCGGTTTTTGAACTGATGGTGTGTACGCACATTAAACCATCAGTCTGGTGATATTGAACCGATGATGGAAATTAACTTCAGTCCATTTTCATCAGTTTGGACTGATCGGGGTGTGTACATGGGGGCCTAAGAGGGGCAGGAGTGTCCTGTGATGTATTCCCAAGTAAAGGATTTTACAGGTAAGCTGTATTAAAAAATCCTTTCTCTTATCGTCTATGGACGGACACAGCTCCTAAATTAAATCTTGACAAGTGGGTTATGTTCCCTGTTTACAGGAGAACACTAGGCAGAAACATTGGGGGGGGTGGATAATTAAATACATTAACATGTTACATTAATAGAGTTAAACAGCCCCGCCCAGGTGGCGGTCCCTCCAGACATAACCTAGATAACTCCTCACTGCAGCATGCAGCCTCAGTTTTCTTCTGCCTAGCAAGGAGGAGGACGTATGGTTCCCTTTGGGCCCAAAGCCCTAAGGAGAAATTTTATTTTATTTTACTTTTTCTTGAAGAATCTTCTTTCAACTGTCGGCTTAGAGACAGGATTATGGAGGGTAATAGTGTAGATCCTCTACTCAGTCCGACCAGATTGAGGGGAGCGTGCTCACACCTTTGCAAATTGTGGAGGCTGGGTCTGCCACGCCATACCCCATGACTCCAAAAAGGTGGGGTGGCCGGTGAGCTTTCCGTGGGACCGAGGTAGTGGAAGGGCGGGGGAGATATGACTAGGCCGTGGTGTTGTCTCACTCACAGTGGACCGGGTCGACCGCTACCTCCAGGGGGTGGAGGGCGGTTGTAGTTCTGTCAGGAATGCGTCAGTGAGTCCTTGCTCGGACGAGTAAGTACATGGATGGTCTCTGGGGTGGGGATTCAGGGGTGAGGGGGTTGGTATGGCTGGGCATTCCGGAAAGGGGTGGGGTTCGGGGTCCTCTTCTCCTCCCTTCCCTGCTTATTTTCCCTTGCTGCATTGCTAACATTGCCGCTGTCGGGAAGGGGAAGGGTGTTGGGGGGGGGGCCTTTATAAGGGGGCTGTGTAATCTGGCCTGTGGGGTTTTCTCTTTTTTGTATGGGGCCCTCCTGTGAGAGGTTTTTTACTGTTTTAAAGCCCTAGGAGGCTTTTCCTGTTTAAACGCAGCATTTTGCCACCATTTGGCGGGTGGCCCTGACCCCTAGTGCTGTATACAGCGCACACAGGCACCTGCAGATGCCGCACAGTTACCTCACGGTTCTTTTCCTCTCGCACGCTGTGTGCTGAGAGCAGACAGCAGCGCTGGAAGGTCACCTCCTGAGGTGAGTCCCCTGGGTACATCTGGTCAGTTCAGAAAGTGGGTGAGAGGCCCTGAATAGGGCTCTAGGAGTTTCTGTTTATTTGGAAGGACAGGTGTGCATGTTATACATACACACTATGTAAATATCATTATTTTTTGGAGTCAGTATCTGGGTTCATGCTGGTGGTGGCAGCAGGTGTTAGCACCTGGGATTCCCACAGAGGTTTTATTGTTAGCCCTGGACACGTTTGTGCAAGGGTGGGAGTGGACTGCGGAGGGGCAGTAAGAGTGCCCCCTTCCCCTGTTATCTCCTGGGGAATGCTCTGTTATGGAGCCTGGGTAGTAAAAAAAAAGCAGGATAAGGCATTTATGGGTGCGCTTCTCACTACTGCAAGGGACTCTTAAAGGGGTAATTCCCCCAAAAACCTTTTTTTACCATTGATTGAGGCTCGTTATGTCAAGGGGAATCGGGTGGTTTTTTATTAGAAACGAAGCAATACTTACCTTTTTACAGATGCATCGTCTCCGTCGCTTCCGGGTATGATCGTCTGGTCTGGGCGTGCCTATTTGATTGACAGGCTTCCGACGGTCGCATACATTGCGTCACGAGTAGCCGAAAGAAGCCGAGCGACGGTGCGGCTCTATACTGCGCCTGCGCACCGTCGTTCGGCTACTTTCGGAAAATCGTGACGCGATGTATGCGACCTCGGAAGCCTGTCAATCAAATAGGCACGCCTATAGTCGGAGCCCATACCCGGAAGCGTCGGAGACGATGCATCTGTAAAACGGTAAGTATGGCTTCATTTCTAAAAAAAAAAAACTTGATTCCCCTTGACATAACGAGCCTGAATAAATGTTAAAAAAAAGGTTTTTGGGGGAACTACCCCTTTAAGCTGGATAGTGCAGCTGGGTTTCCGCCGAGGGCTCTGTCTTTTTTGGATCACACAAATCAGACCGCTCTGTGTACGTTTTTTCCTTCTGTGCCCTTCCTTGATAATTTCTAAGAGGCAGAATGAGAAAAGCCGCTGAGGGCTTTTGTAGTCCCTCACCGCCGGGCGGTTCAGTGCCCCTTTTGAGGAGAGCCTTTTCAAAAGGTGGGCTTCTTCTCCGGTGGTGGACCCTCCGGGTGTCATGTATAGGTGACCACTCTCCCTATTGGGGGAGCCCCCGCTTGTATGGATCTGACTAATAGAAGATCCGAAGTACTGACCTGTTCCATGTTTACCATGCTGGGGTCTGCTTGCGGCCTATTGTGGCCACTACTCTGGGGTCTCAGTCACTCGCCGAGTGAGCATTTTTCACCAGACAGTGGAGGAGCACCGACTACAAAAGTTATTAGGCTAGCGGACCAGCTGGTCTAGGGCCTCATATAGATCTGTGATTCTTCATTGAATGCTGCACCCTTGTTATCCAGGGCTTCTGTTTCAGAATAGTTTAACGCACACGGTGGTGTAGTGGTTAACTCCATTACTTGGCAAGAGTCATTGGTTCGCATCCGGACACTGACGCCAATCTGCCTGGAGCTTGCATTGTTGCTCCCTGTGTCTACGTGGGTTTCCTCCGGGTACTCCGGTTTCCTCCAAAGGCATGTGTGCATACACCTACATAATATACATACACACTATGTGTGTGTATTATTTAGGGGCAACCCTCCCAGGCCGTCAAAGGTGCAGCTGGGGGAATAATCGTCCCTGGGTGCGTAAAGCAGATCATGCCGGCACCCAAATCCTGCCATTGTAGTAGCCTTCCCTCCCTGTCTCTAGGTGGGAGGGGCGGCTTGCATGTTCACAATTCGGTGAAACCTCCCTGCTCTCTGACCAGTGGTTCTGCGTGGTGGTCTCTTGCGGAGTACTAGATAGGGTTTCCTCTTATCCACAGAACAAAGTTCTTTCCTCGTGTCTTCCTCTCCCGGCCCGTTGGTCTGCCTTGGGCAGTGTGGGACTTGCTAAGCTGCGGGGTTTTCTATGGGCCTCAGGCCCTGAATACCTTTGTGAGTGTCGGTTAGTTCTGGATGGAATCCATTCGTTCGGTGGTAGATGCGCTTCATCCGGGGACGTTCTGGCTTCCTCGGACATCAGGGACTCATACATGCATGACCAGTTTTGCGCATGTCACAGTGTTCTTTCTGTGCTTCGTGATGAGAGACGGTCTCTGTCAGCCTGTGGCCCTCCCCTTTGATCTGTCGTCGGCACCATGGTTTTTAGCTGGAAGCTTGCATGGATCCTAACTTTGTTGGGACAGCGAGGCTTTGCCCCATTGGCTACTTGGATGACTTTCTTCTGAGAGCAGCATCTGTCTCAGACCTAGTGGATGTGTTGTTCCCATTCAGACCCTCCGAAGAATCGGGTGGGTGTTAAACATTTAGGCCAGAAGGTGTAGCACAGTGGCAGCAAGCCTGCCTTCCACGTGTGCGACCCAGGGTTCGAATCCTGGGCATGCTAGGTTCCGACTTGGCGTTGGAGTATCTAGGGTTGATCCGGACTCCACGGTGCTGAAGGTCCTTCTTCCCCTGGAGAAATTGCAGACTCTTCAGTCTGTGGTGAAGGTATTGGCATCACGCAATCGGTCTTCTCTCCGGGCACCTGCTGGTCCGGGGCCTGTGGGTAGCCTCCTTCGATGCCCAGTTCCACACTTGGGTTTTCCAGGGGAAATACTGTCCAGGTGGTAAAAATCTATTTTCTCTGAAATCATCAAATTTTGGTGCGCCACCTAGTCGGAGTCTCTCTGAGTTGGTGACGGAGGTTGGTCCGGGGTCGGTGTTTACGATGAATGCCACGGGTTGTGCGGGCACTGAGTCCCTGGACTTGCGTGGACCTTCGGCCACCCTGAATGTGCCCGCTCTCGTCTGGTCTTGGTAGCTACCCAGGGTCGGGCCTGGCTAGTACCTGGGTGGGAGACCGCCTGGGAATACCAGGTGCAGCCTACCGTTCATTGTCCTACTATTTTAGGCGATCAGTGGTCGAGGAGGTTGCAAGGTCGTCCGATCTGGTTTCAGCCGGACAATGTCACGGCTGTGGCTTCGGTCTGTCAGGTATACCGGCAGGCGGACTACTGGAGTCGCCAGATGCTGGAACAGGGCGACTGGTCTTGAATCTCCTGGCCGCTCTTCTCCACCGCAAGGGTGTCGAAGTTAGTGGCCAGGTCTAGTGATCTGGTACAGACGTGTCAGTCGCGCTGGCGGCCCTGTGGGGTCTGTATCGGCGACTTTTTGTTGTTCCTCCATTGTAGTTGCTTCCTCCCGATGATTCTAATCGCTCCAGATTGACCTTGGCGTCTTGTTACGCCGATATCGGGCGCCTGGTAGCGGAGGTACCCTGGCAGTTGCCAGGGCGGGAGGTCCCTCTGTCTCGAGGTCCCATACTTCCTCCTGTTGTACAGTCACTGACTTGCTCAACATGGCTATTGGATGGAACAAAGGGGGGGTTTTCCGCGCCGATAATTACATATAGATAATTGATTATATATTAATTATAAGATTACTTAAACAAAAATGGCTGCTCCTCTAAAAAAATATTAGTGTGGGAAACTAGTATTGCAATGTGATGAGATTGTGGTAGAGGGCGCTCTATAAATATAATATATAGTGACACATCAATTTATATAAATAACTATAAACAATGTGGGTTGATTGACAATATAGTGCAAATCGTGCAAAATAAAGTGCATAAAGGATAGAACTAAAAAAGTCCTAATGTGATTCTGGCAATGACAAACAGTGCAGTCCATAGAATTCAAAGGGGAGACACCAATAGGCTTCCAAAAAGAAATTCCACAGCTCCTTCACCAAGTAGATTGAAACACCAGCAATCGTGCTCAGAAAAAGATTGCGCTTACCAGATGGAAATGACCTCTTAATGAAAAGAAAGTCATTAACGCTTGTGCAGGATAATGCCTGCATTCATTTCAGGGAAAGTTCTTCACTGACAAGCAAAACGAATCACTCCAGGGAGATGAGCATGGGATATGTAAACAGAGAGAGACTTCTCATAGTGGGATCAGTTTACTTAAAAAAAAAAAATTGCCACTTACATTAGACAGTGCCCTTCCCGGCACTGAGGCTGGGAGTTAGTCATAAACTGAGGTCAATAGCCGCACTCGCGTGGGGATGATCTCCGTTCAGAGTAGTCTAACAGGCAGTGTAATCCTCGTATTGCGTTGCTGTATCGAAACAGACGCCGGGATGGGAATTATCTGGCATACACGTGACCAGGCTGCGCCGACCGACGTACATTTCGTATGGATAACGTCTTCAGGGGGGCTATTGGATGCCAGACTTTAAGTGACCGGGGTCTGTCGACTGGGTCATCTCAACAATGCTGAGGGCACGGTAGTCTTCTTCCGAAGGATCTACTGTCGCACCTGGCAGGCCTACATCTCTTGGTGCGAGGGGATGGAGTGACGTCCATGGACGTACTCTGTGTCCAGGGTCCTGCTGTTTTTACAGCTTGGAGTGGATCTAAAAATAGCTTGAAGCACCGTTTGGGGGCAGATTTCAGTCTTGGCTTGTTCTTTCAGTGTCCTTTTTGCGGCCTGTTCCCTGGTGGGTCTCTTTTGTGTGCAGGGGGTGTGTCATATACTTTCCCCTCTTGGCCTATATCTTCCCCCATGAGTTTTGACTCTAGTGCTCTTTGTTCTTCATAAACCTTCCTTTTGAAAAATCAGAGAGATTTTCTCTTGACGCTTTCTCAGAAGGTGGCCTCTTTAGTGGCCTTTACCTGTGTTTGAGGGTTTTCTGAGTTGGCAGTCTTGCCTTGCAAGCCGCAATGCTTGATCCTCCATAGGGATTTAGGTGGTGGTGCGCCCGCGACCTTCCCTTCTTCGTTTCCTCCTTTCGCCGGAATAAGGACATTGTTCTTCCATCCTTCTGGTGTACCACCTGCTACGGCTCTGTTTCGGAGTTCTGACTCTTTTGTGTCGGTTGTCTGGTCCACAAAAGGGCCTGACGATCTCGTCGACCACCATTTCTCTGTGGATCACGCAGGCTGTCATACAGGCCTATGCTCTTTAGGGTGGGCCCCCCTTTCCCTTTCACTGTACTTTCGACTATGGCAATTGGTGCTTCCTGTTTTTTTTTTCGACATCATGTGTCGGTCTCACAGGTGTGCGAGGCGGCGACTTGCTCATCTGTTCACTCTTTTTCCAGAATTTTACATGGTTGCTGTGATGCATCTTCGATGCTTTTTTTGGCTGCTAGTTTTTGCAGGCGGCTGTTTAAAGTTGTACCTCCTCCGTTGAGGAGCTCTGCTTGTTTTGGGGTGAAGTTAAAAATTGGTTTTACTGATATACGTTTTTGACACTGCTTGGGGACGTCCCACTTGTAAAGATTTAAGGAGCTGTGTCCCCGGCATGGAGAATAAGAGAAAAAGGATTTTTGTACTCACTGGGGCGGGGTCCTCCAGACATAACCCTCCTCACTGCAGCATGCAGCCTCAGTTCGTAACAAGCAGTACAAACCTAAAAAGGAGGGGTGGGTGCTGTGTCCGTTCATGGACACAGTTTGTCAAAAGACTTAAAGAAGCATGGTGCAATGGTTCAAAAGGTAGTTTCTGTAAAACTGATAATACCAAATTCAAATCCCATGGGCACATGGGAGACTTTAAGTGCAGTGCTCCCTGAACAAAGGCCTGGACTAGGGAATGAGAGGCAAGTAGTCTTTGAAAGAATACCGACAAGGCCAAGATTTGGCCCTTGATAGTGCTCAAGGCCAACTTCATTTTTAAGCCCAACTGAAGAAAGGCAAGAATCCTATTAATGACATACTTTCTAGGATGCATCTTCTAGGTTCAGACCAGAAAACATATGCCTTCCAGAATTCTGTAGTAGATGAGCCTGGAGGCCGCTTCCTAGCATTAACCAGAGTGGATAAGACTGGGCCTGAGAGCCCACGTTTTCTCAGAATGTGGGTCTCAACAGGCAAACCATCGAACTTGGACTTTATAAAGCAGGATAGAATATGGGACCCTGCGATAGTAGGTCCAAGCATAGTGGGAGAACCCAAGGTCTTCCTTTGCCATCCTTACGATTTCCGCGTACCAGGATCTCCTGGGCCAAGACAGGGCGACCAAAATCACCGGCTTTCCTTCCCTCTTGACTCTCTGAAGAATCGTGGAGAAGCGGAACTGGAGGGAACGCATAAATCTGAGAATATCGATCCCACAAAATTGTCAGGGCATTCGACCCTTGAGCAAAAGGATCTCTTTGACACAAAGTTGTCCAGTTTTGTTTGAACCTGGACGCCAACAGGTCCACATCTTGGGTACCCCATTTTTTGACATGTGATTAGAAATATATCAGGTGTAGAGACCATTCTCCTGGACTCAGTTGCTGGTGACTTAAAAAATCCGCCTGCCAATTTTCTACCCCTGGAATGAAGACCGAGAGACAGGCAAAGAATATTCCTTTTCGCCCAGGACAAGATGCGATTCCCCTCTTTGGGCATCCAGACTTCTGGTGCCCCTTGGTGATTGATATAGGCCACGGCTGTAGCATTTCGGATTGTATCCGAACAGGACAACATCGCAATTCTTGATCTGAGAAAATGGGTGCGGAAGTTCTCTGAATTCCAGCCTTCCTCCCACTCATAGGGTAGTT
Source organism: Rana kukunoris (assembly GCA_029574335.1). Classification (NCBI taxonomy): domain Eukaryota; kingdom Metazoa; phylum Chordata; class Amphibia; order Anura; family Ranidae; genus Rana; species Rana kukunoris. The sequence goes on along the minus strand of JAJQKJ010002812.1, from coordinate 2,974 downwards.
TTGGGGTTCTTTTTGGTTGATTTTGAACCCCAACTCCTTTTCTGCCCTTGGGCTTGGCTTTGGGCTTTCCCCTAGTATTACACTGGGAAGTCTTCGCCACTGTCTGGAAAATTAGGTTCCAGGGGCTGGGGAAAGAGAATGCTTAATGAAGAACGTTTACTCTTTCTTTTTAACCGGCAACAGAGTAGACTTGCCTCTGGTAATCTTTTATGCCCTTACACAACGATCGGTCCTCCATTTGATGAAAACGGTCTGATGGATTTTTCCATCAGTTATCCGATGAAGCTGACTGATGATCAGTCGTGCCTACACACCATCTGTTAAAAAACCGATCGTGTCAGAACGCGGTGACGTAAAATAAAACGACGTGCTGAGAAAAATTAAGTTCAATGCTTCGTCGACTTGATTCTGAGCATGCGTGGATTTTTAACCGATGGACGTACCTACAGACGATCGATTTTTTTTCTATAGGTTATCCATCAGATAATTTTAAAACAAGTTCCTAATTTTTTTAACCGATGGATAAATAACCGATGGGGTCCAAACACGATCGGTTTAGTCTGATGAAGCTATGAATAAGCACTGGGGCTGATTTACTAATGAAGCTGCGCTGCGCCGTACATGCCTTAATTAGTGCGCTGGATGAAAGCCCTAATTAGGCGCATGAACCGGCGGCAGCAGCAGCGCGATGTGATTGATAAGTAAAGCCGCCGCCGAACTCCCTGTATAAGTCTATGGGGGAAATCTAATTGTGAATTTTAAAGGCTAATCTGCAAGTTTTGTCCTAAAAAGTGTTTGGGGACCTCAGTCCTGCCCCAGGGGACATGTACCAATGCTTTTTTTTATTTTTTAAAACGGCCCGTTTTTTCGGGAGCAGTGATTTTATAATGCTAAAAGTGCAATAATAAAAGTGTAATTTTCCTTTAATGTCTAACTATGGGGGTCTCTAATGTCACATGTGAAAAAGCGCATGTTTCCCGTGGTTAGAACTGTCTCTGCACAAAATGTCATTTTTCAAAGGAAAAACAGCCAAGGTCTGGTGTGGAATTTAAGGGGAACTCCACCCCAAATTAAAAAAAAAATGGCGTGGAGTCCCCCCTAAAAATCCACACCAGACCCCTTATCCGAGCACGTTGACCTGGCAGGCCGCAGAAAAAGAGGGGGGACAGAGCGCGGGCCCCCCCCCTCTCCTGAACCGCACCAGGCCACATGCCCTCAACATTGGGAGGGTGTTTTTGGGGTGCCCCCCAAAACACCTTGTCCCCATGTTGATGAGGACAAGGGTCTCTTCCCACAACCCTTGCCGGTGGTTGTGGGGGTCTGCGGGCAGGAGGCTTATCGAAATCTGGAAGACCCCTTTAACAAAGGGGCCCCCCAGATCCTGCCCCCCCCCCTGTGTGAAATGGTAATGGGGTACCTTGTACCTCTACCATTTCACGAGTAAAAAAAATGTAAAGGGTTAAAAACGACAAGAGCCGGTTTTTGACAAGTCCTTTATTATCTTCTTTCTTCTTTTCTTCGGGTTTGTTCTTCCTCCTCCTTCTTCTTCCCTGCTTCTGTCTGGGTCTTCTATTCCCGCATCTTGCCCGGCGTGTTCTTCCATCTTCTGTTCCTCCCGCTGTTCTTCTCGTCCGCATCTTCCTCTCCTTCTTGGTTTTCGCCGGAGGCGCCGCTTCCAATTGAAATCCCCGCTGTCTGCCGGACCCCGCCCCCCCCTCTGACGCCACGGGCAAGCTCTTAGGAGTGTGCTGCAAGTGCGTCAGAGGGGGGCGTGGTCACATGTCAGAGGGCGGCGCAATTCAATTTGAAGCTTGTGCGCGGCTTTTTCTTTTGCCAGAGTCGCCGCTTCCAATTGAATTGCCCGCTTTCTGGAACATGGGACCACGCCCCCCTCTGACGCACTGGCACCACACGGGACTTTCCTAAGAGCTTGCCCGTGGCGTCAGAGGGGGGGCGTGGTCCGGCAGACAGCGGGGATTTCAATTGGAAGCGGCCGCTCCGGCGAAGAAGGAGAAGAAGATGCGGACGGAAGGACAGCGGGAGGAGATGGAAGAACACGCCGGGCAAGATGCGGGAATAGAAGACCCAAGACAGAAGCAGAGGAAGAAGAAGGAAGAAAACCCGAAGGAAACAAGAAAGAAGATAATAAAGGACTTGTCAAAAACCGGCTCTTGTCTTTTTTTACACTGACACTTTTTTTTTCTCGTGAAATGGTAGAGGGTACAAGGTACCCCATTACCATTTTACACAGGGGGGGGGCCGGGATCTGGGGGGCCCCTTTGTTAAAGGGGTCTTCCAGATTTCGATAAGCCTCCTGCCCGCAGACCCCCACAACCACCGGGCAAGGGTTGTGGGGAAGAGACCCTTGTCCTCATCAACATGGGGACAAGGTGTTTTGGGGGCACCCCAAAACAACCCTCCCAATGTTGAGGGCATGTGGCCTGGTGCGGTTCAGGAGAGGGGGGGGGGCCGCGCTCTGTCCCCCCCTCTTTTCTGCGGCCGGCAGGTCAACGTGCTCGGATAAGGGGTCTGGTGTGGGATTTTAGGGGGACTCCACGCCATTTTTTTTTAAATTTGGGGTGGAGTTCCCCTTAAAATTCTACACCAGACCTGAAGGGTCTGGTTATGGATATTTGGGGGAACCCACGTCATTTTTTTTTTAAATTGACGGCGGGGTTCCCCTTAATATCCATATCAGACCTGAAGGGCCTGTAATGGAATTTGGATAGAACCCCACGTCATTTGAATAATTATTTTAAATTTCGTACCATGGGGGGGGGGGGGGGGGGGGGGGGGGGGGGGGGGGTGTAGGGGAAATGTCAGCAGGTGAATAAAGCGCACTTTTCCCCTAGTGGTTATAAATATTTCTGTGCACAAAATGAGACATACACCCTGAAAAAAAAAAAAAAAAAAAAAAAAAAAAAAAAAAATAAAAAAAAAAAAAAAAAAAAAAAAAAAAAGCCAATTTAAACAA